>JAJHUR010099481.1:0-18547 GCA_027495735.1 Lutjanus campechanus | reverse complement strand
CAATGTGACCTCACTGTTTAAAAAAAGACTGTAAAACACAGCGTGCAGAGCTCACTTCCAAATGCACGAACCTCATTATTTGACGCGTTGGCATCGTTTAACACGAGTATCCAACATTGTAACAACATTTATAGGTTAGAAAAGAAGAAAAGCATAATAGTTACCCTTTAATAAATCAAGTTCGAATTAAATTAAGATCAAATCAAGTTTATTAAACATTTTACAACAAAGGAATGTAACTTAAAATGCTAATCAGACAGCAAGTGGATTCTACATGACACTAACGACTGATAGTGTTTTGCTAGCCAGGGAGACCAGCAAAACATATGATACACAAAAAGTGTCTTTGCCGGCAGGGGAGACTAGCAAAGCACATGCTAATGAATTCTAACAAAATGCTTACATCAAGCAGTCTTGCCTGCCACTGCAGGACTAGACTGCAAACATGCAGACCAAAGAGCCACTGAAGGGGGGGGGCACAGGCATGAGACCAGGGGAGAAATAAAGAGTAAAAGAAAAGAAAAAGAAAGCTGAATGAATATGATCTATGTAGGGGACATAAACAAACAAACAAGAGTTTGCTGATTTTATCCTGCTAACCTTTATTTCACTAAAATTCAACTTTTGAATTCCTTTTTATTAGTTCCATCCCCAGTTATTGTTAATGATTGATTAAAAAAAATTGTGGGGTTGGCGCAAACTTTTTTCTGTTTCTGAAAGGGGGGCACCAAATTGCAAACCCCAGACTGTCGTGTTGAAGTCGCACTTTGTATTGTTTGCATTGTATTGTTTTCCATCCACCCCAACCAACAAGATGGAAGATCCAGTTCATTCTATGAATGTATTGTTTTAAAGAAATGTTGTCTGTGAACATAATCCAGCCAGGAATTATGGTGTCGCCACAATGTAACTGTGAGAACAATCTTATACAAACTGACAGGACTTTTTGGTCACATCTTTGGTTGATTTGAGCGAAATTTGCATTTATTTGGCCACATTTTCTGTCTACAGGATTTTCCATCTACAGGATTTACCGTCGTATGACACGTCTTCACGGATCATTACCGCAAGCTGATTGTTTGCTTTTATCAAGCCAAACTTTGACTCGTAACAGTAAAGGAGCAAGAGTCCTCAGGAAATAAAGCTATTGTGACATAACAAATACATTTTTCTGTGCCAGTAATTGGCAATTTGTTACCATAGCAACCAGCAAAATAGTATCATGTGTATTCAATTAATAGCTTTTACAGCAGAAACCTCTCTGGCATGTTGCTGTTTTACAGTCTCCGCTCAGCAAGAAGAATTTTCTCATTAGATTATTGCAAATTGCAAAAGGCATGAGAGCGGGCTCATTTAACTAAGTGCTATGACTGAATGTATGTTTAAGAGGCTTTTAAAATGCTGGAGCTTTGCTTTCTCTCCATGTGTCTTGTTGTTTCCAGACACAGTGGGTAACAGAGGGAGGGTCATTAAAACACCTACAAGACAAATGAAAAGAGTTCACATGATTAAAACTTCTATTAACACCTGCACACTGAGTCTGATACTTATAGCTGTGATTTGTCACAGAAGCTGAAATTGTTCATAGGAGAAACTTGTCACTTCAATTTTGGCCAGTGAATACGCATTATGTCAGTGTTTGCATAATGTACAATGTTGCAAATGTTCAAAACAAAGGAATAAATCAAGGCGATAATATAAAGGTTCGCCACTACCGATGCCTGATGTCTGTCTGAAGTCCAGTTATGAAATGTCTCTCTCAACTCAAATCAAGCGATCTGACTGGTTGTTTGTCGTGGTATAAACACTTCATACAAAGGCAATGATATATTATTTCTTCACACAATTAAGTATCACTTTGCGACAGTGTGTGAGGGAGAAAAAAAAGTTAGCCTAACAAAACTTGTTAGCCATGCAGCTAACTAAAAATGGAAACGTTTGAGTTCAGCGGTAAGTGCTGTTACATAATTTTTGTGTTTATAATACATTAATAAATAATTCATTAGGAACACCATAATTTCATGCAATAAATAAGTTTTGTACCTTTCCTGTCCAGCACTAATGTCCCCATTTGTGGTGCCCCAAGTTCACTGTGGGACAATATACAACACAAGGTGAACATTGTCTCATGAGGCCCTGCTAGTTTTCATTCATTCAAGTTATGTTCACTTCTGAAGCTCACGCAGACATTAAAGGGACTTAAAGAAACCTTCAAGGATTTTCAAGGAACTTTTCAAGGAATTTAAACCTCTTTCAACAACAAGCGGCCAACTTGCATTATTTTGTGTTTTACTTTTAGAATAGAATAGAATAGAAATACTTTATTAATCCCCAAGGGGAAATTCATTAACCTGAAGAGCTACTAAGACTTGCTGCAACTTGTTGTTGCGCATGTTCTAGAATCGATTTATGTTCTAGAATCGATTTATGCCATGTGCTTCATAATTTATTGAGATATTTTGTACTGTATTTTGTACTTTATTCATGAATATAGTTCTCACAGCGTGATGGAGTGACAAAGGCGAGGATGCAGAGGAGAAACAAGCCGTGTCCTAGTAGTAAATGTCTGTTTCAAAGAACCGACATGTCTGTGTTGGTGTGAAGAGAGCCACATCAGCTTTGACCTTCGTGTTGGCCTGACTATAGAGGAGTGGACTGAGCAGTGCATATCTCCTGAAGAAAAATCACTGCCTGAACCTAAAAGATGACATGCAGAGATGAGTTCAAAACAGACGGACCACATTAGGCAAACAAAATGGGCCTTGAAATGCTTTTGGAGACAGGCGTAAAGATAAAGATGTAGTTTTGGGTTTTAAGACAATGGCAAAGGAGCAGGTCAGTGATAACCTTGTGAGGCAACTGGATTTGCCAAATCTCACGAGAATCCATCTTACCAGGCTTCAAGTTATTTGATTTGTGTCTGCAACAAAAGTTGTGCAGCCAATCAGCATCCTAAGAGGGACTACTGGCAGCTACAGGTGTGGTTTTAGGTGTGACGACAGCGAAAATTGTCCATGGTAGTGACTCGTCTTGAACAAATAATGTCGGCTCCTGAAGAGGTCAGCATAGATACTGTGATAGCATCAGTTATATCAGAACTGGAGAGTATTTCTTCATTGAGAGAAAAGATGGAAAAGATGTTTTCGCTCTCCTGCTGGCCAGCTCTAGCAAGAGTTTGATCTGACTGGTCCCACCCTTCTTCGACATACCTGCCTTTTTCTGTGATCTGCAGTGACATCAGTATTTTGGTAAGTTGTCCTAGTGCATATTCTTTTCACTAAGATTATGGAACCATAGAGCTAAAGAAAATCTATATGAGGCCATCCTAGCATTTAATGAACTAAGCTACAGCCTAGATGTAAAAAGTGTTGTTGTGTGCTACAATACAGTTGAGAGCCAGTGGCCGTAAATTGTCTTACAACAATGTTGCCCAGAATATGCAAGCAAGCAGGGATGCAGAAGAGGAGACACTAACCACTGCCTCTGCAGCACCACGAATCAGAAACTATCTGGTGCTGCTCTTAGCACAAGAGAGATTATGGCCGTAAGTGGCCACGAGTGTGAAACCTCTCTCCAAGGCAACTGAAACTCAATGACTGGTTGCATGCAGGTAAATAATCCATGTGGAAAGCAAAAGAGGAATGCATTGACCAAAATACGATCTCAGAACTTATCAGTTAAATCAAAGTCGCTAATCGGACTGTAAACAATGACCAGCGCATGGAAGAGGAAGTCCTGACCTAGACATTAGTTTTCCAGATATCTGCTGGTTACAACGGAATCTCCCAAAAGATGGGTGATCTGGCTTTGGTTCTGTACAGCTGTGGTGAGGAGAGCTCTAATTGTACCAGGTAATCTAGTTCTAACGTGACATGCCAGATGATTTGTTCTATAGAACCATCTAGGAAGTCGTCCTTAGAAAGTGTTTGGAAAAGGGCAGGTACTTTTTATAAAAAAAACACTTGGCAAGTGATTGGACGATTTTTGTACAGATTTTTGTGTGCAAATGGAATTATCTTTGGTATAATTTCTCCAACTGGGGCTTAGTAACGTAACATTAGGTCTCCATGGTTCTCTCCTGTAACTTTGATGGACACTGTTGGATTGATTCAAACAAAGTAGACCTGGGGAATTAAGTGCTGACTTGCTGAGCACGAACAACTTTATCATTAGTTGATTTAGGAAACTAAGGGAAATAAAACTGATTTGTGGATTCACACTTTTTTGGGTGTGAGGGAAGGTATGAAGTAGTTTCAAGTCAAAAGACTGAAGTGCAAGTGAAGTCACAAGTCACTGATGTTAGTCCACGTAGGCTTTTTGATTTTGTCAAGTTGAGTTTAAAGTCATCAAATTCATGACTTGAGTCTAACACAAGTCCAAGTTGTCCAACACTCCATTTGAGTCCACACCTCTGCTCTGTGGGACACCTGAGCTCTTCTGTCTTTGCGCAAATTTGAGTTATACCAACTGCCAAGATGGTAGCAAGTGTTTAGCCTAAATTGACGCTTCAAAACATCCCTCCAGAAACCCATGGGTGACATCTCGGACAGGAGCTGTCAAGGGAGGCAGGAAATTCATGGGGAATGTAGCCTTAATCTTGAGAAATTAATTGTCTCAGCAACATAATGCAGTTAATTAGGAAATTATATGTTCACATTGTGTACCTTCAGTCGAGGATCAATAACAGTCTAATGTATCTGCAGTACAATATGGCATAATCATGATTTACCAACTTTCCATCATTGGGGCCAAAGCAACAGAGAATCCCAGGAGAACAGTTTAGTTATCCTTACTGTTGACAGGCTGAGCTGCATGTGGGAGGGGTTGGGAAATGGAGAGGAAGGGGTGCACTGTGACTGAAGCAGTCGAACACACCGCAGCATATCGGTAAACACCGTTAATCACAGGTTAGCAGATGGGAACGTTAATTGCAGAGGAGGAAATAACAAGACCCAGAGGATGCTTCTATTTATCGACACCCCTACTGTTACTGATAAGGGCCGGACGGGTGCTGTGTGTGTCTGTGTGTGTGTGTGTGTGTGTGTGTGTGTGTGTGTGTGTGTGTGTTCACACTGAAAACTGAGGAGTGTCTGGAGGAAAGAGGTGATTTAATGTTGAATATGAGCTTAGCGACACTTTGCTTTGTTGTTTATAGTCTCCCACCCTGCCTCGCTCGCTGTGATGCGCGCGCGCACGCACACACACACACACACACACACACACACACACACACACAACTAAAGACTAACTCTAATTCAAAAATATAACTTGATCAGTTTGAGATAAAATCTGATAAAGTTATGTATAATAATATAGTAATTATTGAAGGTGACATGCTAATTAAAGAAATTCTCATCTGCTTTTATTTTGGAGTTTCATACATTTTAAAGAAAGTAAAAGCTTTTCAAATACAAAACAGTCTTGGCAGTTCTGATGGAGGCAGTCAGGTCCCACTTGTTTCTACTGTACCTGCAATACTGAATATTCATTGTGACCAATATGTTTAGGCAAGGATGTCATGGATTCATTACCTGAGATTGGACCAATTTATTGTTTTGCAAGTTATGAGTATCAAGTCTTTGTACTTAAGTCCCAAGTCAAAACCGACAAGTTCCAAGTCCTAAACTTGGAGTTTTTACTCAAAACAAGTCATTCACCAATGTAAAGCCATTTTATAACAACAGAGTCACCACCCCACCGTTCTTTGTGCAAAATGTCAAAGTTGAAAGATGTTGTGTCTCCATCTGTAGTTTTTGATCTGTACATCTTGCATACTGCAGGTCATGTTTTTTTTTTTACGACCTTGTAGTTTTTCTATGCAAACAAAATTTTCTTTGGTATCATTTTTTTTCCAACTGGAGCTCAGTAACGTAGCATTAGTGCTTCACGGTTCTCTCCTGCAGCTTGATTGGATGCTGTCAGATTGGTTTGAACAAAGTGGATCTGGGGAATTAACTGTCGACTTAAAAAGAATTGTGTCAGGGTTAGTTGATTTAGGAAATGAAGGGGCATGAATTGATTCGTGGATTCACACTTTTAAAATCACAGACGTATTAATCTTTCGGCTTGGAGGAAGGTAGCAAGGCAGCCGCATTCACTAGATCATGCAAGAATTCATCTTACCAGGATTCAAGTTATCAATGTGCATCTACACTAATCACCATCCTGGGAGGGACTGCTGGGAGCTACAGGTGAGGTTTTAGGTGAGATGACAGAGTCCATGGAGGCGATTTATCAATCAAACAATGTCAGCTCCTGAAGAGGTTAGTGTAGATTCTGTGACAGCATCAGTTATATCAGAACTGGAGAGAATTTCTTCATTGAATGAAGAGCAATTGGTTGAAGATAGCCCGTGTTAGACGTGATTGACAGATGGTTCATCCAATCATATGCCACATGATTTTTGAAAGTGCCTGCTCTTTTCCAAACAGCCTCTAAAGACAATTTCCCAGATAGTTCTATGTCTGGTTTGTTCTATGTAACAAACCATCTGGCATGTCAGGTAAGGTATCAAACATTTTCAAGCAAAAGGCCAAATGTCACAACACTAACTACCCAGTTCTTGCATTTTTGCAAGACAGCTGCAGACAAGCTCCAGCCCCGTTGGTCAGGAACACACACACACACTCATGCAGGCTTACATCTGGTGGAAATAATAAGTCAACATGATCCTACTGTTCTCACTCCCACTGTGTCAAATACGGCGGCTTGGTCAGTGCCCCTATGCTTCGAACTACAAAGCTGAAGTTGCCCCTTTAGTTTCATTTCTGGAGCTGCCCCTCAAACACAGGACTTTTACCCAGGAGCCCGGGATTGTGTCCTGTGTCCTTTTCAACTTGTAACTGTAAGTTATGTATGTCATGAAAGTCTTCTTAAAGTTACGAAATGTATTATATGTAACTTATGTAAGTAACATACTTATTTTAACCATACAATAATCTTAACTGCAAGCAAGTATTTTCCTTGCCTAAACTTACCCCAGTAGTTTTTGTGCCTTTATTTTGAAAGTCTATCCGTGCAAGATTGATGCTAGGGTCACCTACAGCATCACAGTTTAAAGCGCTTCTTACTGTAATATTTCCCTGTTGATAATCTGCAATTCATAAATACTGGTTTCATTCTGAGGTTTCAGACATAATAAAAAAAAAAAAATCACACACAATGTTGTGGCATACTAAATGTCATGTTGGTTAAGAGTTTCAGATGCAGCCAGTGGCTGAGTGTTGGTCAATGCTAGTAAAAATGCTAAGCCAACTGAGACAGTTATCACAGTAAACATCCCACTTATCTCCAACGACAAATGATCTAACAAGTTAATTAATCACCTGAAGATGTTGATGAAGTTGTTGATGCCTCACTTAAGTTAAGTTACACTGCTTAGATGCTGGCTGCAGGCATGCTAACGCTACCTGCCGGGGATTTAGCACTCACTCATTAGCTTTTAGATGTACTGTATTTTGTGTTTGCTTAATCATGTTGCTCTCGTCAGCTTTGAATTACACATTGAACATATTAAATCGTGTGTTGTCTGTGTCAAGTTTTGAAAAGTTTGTGGCTGCTTTCGGCTCACTGTTGCCTCGACTCACTCACTCTGCTGCGCCCAAACACTCTCTCTCAATCAGTATCCTTAAAAGTACTGAGTTCAGTACTCAAACGACCCAAACAATGATGTATGATATTATAATTTATTTACTTAATTAATTTATTAACTTGATTGCATGTTTTCCATGACTATAAAGTAGGTTTATTATGTCAAGATGTTTTGCTGTCTATTTAAATACTGGTTTATCAACTTTCACTGTCATATACTACACTATATTATACACAGTGGAAAAAAGAAAGAGACTGAGCAAAATATCAGTTTTTCCTTCACTCAGATGTGTTGATATTGTCCCCACACAAACAAGCTGTACATGGCTCCCACAGCATCTAAATCAATCAGCATGGCTCTATGCATCCAATAGCTGCCTAATTGATGCACTAATCCAGTCACTAAGTACTGCAGCGCTGTGGAGTCTGCCCAAAGCAAACAGCACACACAAGTCATCAATGAGCTGCTTCTCAAACAAGAGAGTGGAGCAGGACTGACAGAACATCTATGGACTATAGATCAAGGAGGAGAAGTGCACACTGCTGAGCTGCACACCTTTGGCCTGAAACAACACTGCTTTCTTAGCTAATGACACGTCAGGACATGAGGCAGAGAGACATTGTGATTGTTTCTCCTACTTTTCTGTAATATTATTTTACAAGTGTGACTGCAAGCTTTGCATTAAGTTTGCTGACATCACCGCACTCTACACTGAGGTAAAATGTTCACATGATGGGTGTTTTTAGTCTGATTCTAGTATTTTTAGGGATCGGCGTATTGAATTTGAATGATTTTGGGTCTCTATGTTGGGGAATAAAATTGTAACATTTAATTAATTAACACTTTAAAGAGAATTTAGTGACATTATAAGGGATTATGAGGGACAAAGGAGTGGAGGAGGAGGACATATAAGAGTAGCACTGGACTTTGTGATATTAGTCCAGACTACTTTCTTAAGCTGGTAATGTTGTACCACTGCAACTGCAACTTGACCGTCTGTAATGGAATCTCCATGCTCCAGTGTGAAAGATTTACAGGGATTTATTGACAGAATATGGCAGAGATGCAACATAATATTTATAAGTATGCTTTCATTAGTGTATGATCACCTGAAAATAAGAAGCATTGTGTTTTTGTATATCAACAGAGGGAGCATGTCCTCCTCCATGGTGCACCACCATGTTTCTACAGTAGTCCAAAACAGACAAACCAAACACTGGCTCTAGATACGGCCTTTCATGCCTTTTGTGAGTTTCACGGCCACTGTAGGTTCTCCTACATGCTTGGAAGCGGAGAGCAACTGCCATTTTACACCACATGCAGCACGTGCGCAGCACAATTGCTGTGTATCTGCTGTGCAGCATCTTGCCGCATCCAAAATACCCTAACATGAATGGCATTGTGTGTATTGACACCAGATGTGAATGCAGCACGTCGCGGCTGCAGCAGGTTTGCAGCATCCAGCAAATATAGAATATAATTCTATTTTTTTGCTGCATGCTACATGCTTGCTGCAGCACACAAAATAGTGTTTAATTGCATTAAAATGAAGTCCTGCACATTATCTGATTTGCTAATCATGTGTGTTTCCTGTCATTTTCCTGGCCAGAAATAAACATGAATATGCACCTTTCCTGTCTTATTTTGTGAAGGTACTGGTGGAATCTGAAAATATAGTATAACTATTGCACACTAGGTTGAATTGTGTGTGTGATATCATTCACCTTTTTTCAGCCAAGATTTTGGGATTCCCTCTTCAGGTTGTTCCCCCTTCACGCTGCTTAGCAACCACCCACAAACACCCTAGCAACCAAGTGCACCCTACTCACAGCACATCCTGTTTGTTGTCATCCTGTAGTTGAGTTAATTCAGTTGAGAAATGGACGAGGAAACACTGTGGAGGTGGAGAAACATAAAGAGCTCTATGACCCACAGAACTGCCTTAACTTGTCCTCTATTTGTTGTACGGCAGGTGGTGGGCACACGAACAGAGTCGGGTCTGTGGGTTCTGAACGGAGTCGGCGTATAATGACGTGCAGCTTGACGTGCTGCATCAGATGTACCATACACATATTGTTGCTGTTCTGAAAAACCCCCCAAACACCAGGAACCCTATCATTGTCCATCGAGATTTTTTACTGTGGACTTGGTCATGCCAATTCAGAAATCACTGCCCAACCCTAGTGCATTTGTTGCATTTAAATTTATAATGACCAACCATTTTGCAACTAAGTTACACCAAATGATCTAAATGCTGACATCATGTCATGGATTTACCGCATTTATACCTGTCTCTTATACACATCTAGATGTGTATAAGAGACAGGCTCCAAGCTGAGGATCTACAGTGAAGATTCAGGCTAAAAACATGGTGTAAATGACGTTTTTCAAGTCAACTTGGCATGTCTGGGCTTTTGGAGACTTGGATTACACCAGACGAGCAGCATGGAGGCATTTTATGTTGTTTTTTTCCATTTGGAAACTGCTCACCCTTCACTGAAATTGTTTAAATAGGTTACAGGTTTCAACTAAACCTGACCTTCAGTCTGCATGAGGGTGAGTAGATAATGACTGAATTTTCATTTTTGGGTGACCTAGCCCTTTAAGTGCCAAAAGTAATAGTGCAAAATGTCTGATTTCAGAATAATATAAATTACGTTACTGGACTGTTTTGTGATGCATTACTTTGTGTTTGTTAAGGTGGCTCATTTAACTGACTTGCTGGGTAGTTTCATTCACAAAAATACATCAGAATTTCATAGTTGATTTATATTTTTATAATCATTTGAACCTGCAATGTAAGCAGTAACTTATAAAATCTTAACTTATATAAGGTACGGTGCAGTAAAAAGTACAATTTTTGCCTCAAAAATGTAGTAGAGAAATACAGTAAACACAGTACTTAGTTACATTCCACCACTGTCAGGTGGTGATATGCCTTTAACCTTTGATACATTTTGGCATCCAGGGTTATTTGGGGTTCTTGTGCCATGTGTGAATGCTTCATGATTCTTATCACCATAACTGTTGATAAAAAAGTATAGACCACCTACATTATATCAGACTAGAACTGAGAGCTCCTGAGATATTGTGGGGTTCACAAGAATGAGATTGAGGCATGGACGTACATCATGGCTGCGGAGGCATTAGAATCACAATGAATGTTAATGGTACTAAACCACAAATATAACAACATAACAAATACTACTATAACAAGTTCCATTTGGCAAATGCAGGAAACTACTGTGAGACAAAATAGCAAAACTTAGGTTGTTGTGAGCCTAAAATGTGTTATTTTCCAATTTCTTACCAACAGAGAGTGGTTGTACATGTCAGTGATCTTTCCATTTGATTCCTGGTGTCAGTATATGAAAAAGGGGATTCGTTTGTCTTTGTGTGTTTGTCTGGTTCAGGAGTTATAAAAATCTGTGTTTTTTGACATTTGAGTGGACATCAATTCAAGATGGCTGCCATATGACCCCCATGGAACATAAGCTGACTTTGGCAACATCAAAAATTTTCAAGTGGACACCATTAGAGTCCTAAAAAACAGGTTACAGTGTATGAGCGTGACCACATCAGCCTCATCCTGACCCGACTGTACTGAGAACATCCACAGGGCGCCACCTCTAACACCACCTCTAACACCACCTCTAACACCACCTCTAACACCACCTCTAACAGTATGTTACACTGCAGAAGATTGAGTTGTTAAATAGCACATGACTGCTTTCAACATCAATACTTCTGCATTCTGTCATGTAATTACATTTTTTTCTTGCTGCAATTAATAGTTATAGACATTCCCACAACTCACTGATGCCTGCAGAGTCATTGTGATTAGGCCACATGGTTTCTGAGTAATCTGATATTTTGAGTGACATGTTTTAAACGGCTGAACTTGTGACTGATAGCAATCAGGGTTGAGGATTGTTCCCAGACGAGTAGCATTGATACAATCTGGTATGAGCACAGCTGTCCTAATCCTCCTGTGGAAATCTGCCAAACATCTTACAGCAGACTAAATATGAAGCAGATCATAAAGCAGGAAAAGCTGCACTGTTACTTGCTCTGTCCTGTCATAACTCACTTTGTATTGGCTCAGGAGTGAATGAACTTTATTGGCACGGGCATGAAAAGCCTTTCCAGTCCACAGAAAACCAGAGAAAATGTGTTCATTCTTGTTTTGATTTGATTTTTTCGTTTTATTGCAAGAAAAAAGGCAGAACAGACGGAAAAGACGCCAAGGGGAAAACAAAATAACAGGACACTTAACAAAAGATTAGTCAAGGAACAAGGTGACGTTAGTTAGTTTAATGTTGGTGCATGTGTGTGTGTGTGTGAGAGAGAACTGTCAGACTGGGAAGAAGTCTATAAAGGTGGATATGGTGAGCTAAGGGAAAGCATGGGGAGAGGAGAAAAAATGTATATAAAAAATGTAAAATTAAGGCAGTTGGCCTTGTTTGATATTAAGCTATTTTAAGGTAGAATTCCCATTTTCTTTATTATTATGGCTCTCTGTTTTTTACGCTTTATCCACACAGATGCTACTGTTTTCACTCTGGGACAAAGTTTGCAAACACAAACAGCAAAAACATAAAAGACAAACAGGCTAACAGAGGCACTGGAGTTCAACTTGTTGATTTTGTCACAGATTAAATGTACAGGAATTATGCACTTGGAGTGAAATTTACACGGGGCTTGCAGCATTCAATAAATTAATGTTTAAGATCTTACCAAACAGACTTTAAGACTATATAATCCTTTTTAAGGCTTTTAATTAGTTAATGTTAATTTAAGCCATTTTAAGACTTTTGCAGCTTCAGAAATCCAGTATCAGTAAGACTCAGTCATTGTTGAAATAGCAAACAGGCCTGGGCAATAAACTGGTGATATGTATCAGCAATACACACTTCATCAATGAGATCAATGAGAGAATGAGAAAAATGTTCAATAATTTCACTTAAATGCATTAAATGCAAAGCGCCATGAAAGCAGATAATGAAGACACCCTGCCTCGTACACAGCCTTTAATATCCATTGATGATGGAGCGAGCTACGACTGACACATGAACAGCCAATCATTTAACAGATGTGTTCAGTTGTACGGTGAACATGGGACACATAAGGGACAGCATGGAGTCAGCTCACCAGTATAGCAGGTTAAGTCTTTTTTTAAAGTTTTTAAGCGTGCCTTGATAAATAAAGTGATTAAACTCAACGTAAGGCAGTTTAGTTCAACTTTTTTTTCTCCTGGCCATTAAAAATGATCAATAATTAGGCCTGGTGGATAAAACAAGAGTGATATCTATCAGGGATACACACGTCATCAGGAGCAATAGGAAAGTAGTTTGATAAAACGTTGGATAGTTTCACTTAAATGCATTAAATGCAAACAACCATGAAAGCACGAAGCGAATACACCCCGGCCCTTAAACAGCCTGTAATATCCACTGATAATGGAGCGTGCTACGAGTGACACAGCCAATCATTAAACAGACAGACCCAAAGCATGCTCCCTCCCTAGCTCATAAACAGCCTATCATATCCCTACAGTAGGTGCTAGTGGGACAAGTATCAGAGGGTGAGGGGCCCAGAACTGCTCCTTCTTCACACTGAGAGGAGGCAGCCAGGGTCCCACCACCTTTACTCTAGTCAAATTCAAGCACTTTTCAAGTGTTTTCAAGGTGCATTTTCAAGCACCTTCAAGCTGTGGTAATTAACATATTTATGAACATATACCTGCTCAAAGTGTTAAAATCAGATGTCATTGTGCTACAAACAACCAGAATGATGTTTCATGACAGAATTCTACAGGAGGAAGACAAATTAAACAAAAACATGACCAAGTCCTATTAGAGCTGCAACAATTAAATAATCACATATTAATCAATATTTAAATTGCCAACTAGTTTGAAATTTGATTACTCGGTTTGAGTAATTTTTTTTTTTTCAGGCAAAAAAGTTACAATTCTCTGATTTCAGCGTCTATATGAATATTTTTGGTTCCTCTCTGACAGTAAACTTAATATCTCTGAGTTGTGGACAAAACAAGACATTTGAGGACGTCATCTTGGACTTTGAGAAAGACTGATGGATATTTTCTGACATTTTATGGACCAAACAACTAATTGATTTATAGATAAAATTACTGACAGATTAATCAACACTGTTAAATAATAAAATATATCGTTACAGGAAAGACTTGAAACATAGGTCTAAACATGTGGAGCACACAGACGTACTCCACGTGGTCCACATGTTTGGACCTATTTTCAAGTACAAGACTGTGACAGGAGGAGTTGTAAAGATTTGCTGCAGAAACAGACATCGTGCTCAGCCAGTTTCCATAGCGATCCAATGCCCCCTGGATATGGATGGACCATCAATGTAAGTTAACTGTGTGGGAATACCGTTCTGACCAAGACCTGGAATTCTTGCACCCTTTGAAGTACACTACATGTTGTCAGTCACTACCTACATGACTGATAATTATCAGTATCTATGGATAGCTAGCTAGCTATATCGCCCAGATCTAAGTGGCGATCATGACATCTCTTTGTGGAAACCTGCCGTTTGATAAAAAACAGCAGCAGTGTGAGGTTCTGCAGATTATAGAAAGAGTAAAACATTACACTCCCTCATGCTCTGTCATTATTCAAAAGATCCACTACCTCACACATGTGTGAGACCATGAGACAGCAGCCCTTAAACCAACACAGAGCAAAACTAAGACCTGTTGAGGTGTCTGTTAAGGCACAGAGTGTTCATACAGTCCTCAGTCTGTCATGATGAGCTGGTTAACCTCTCACTCACTTCCCACAGCTTCTTTGCCAGAGCGTCATCTCGTCCTCTGGCTCCCACCTGCTGAAGTGCACAGTTAGAGAAGTAGCGTCCGCTGAGAGGCTCGATGCCCTCCTGCAGGGCACAGTGCAGGGTGGTCTGGGACCCCCCCTCAGGGTCCAGGAAGAAGAGCTTGGCGATGGGCATCAAAAGGAGCTGCTGCCACAGGCTCAAACTGCGACACAGCTCTGTGTAGATCACTCCTGGAAGACAGGATCCACACAGATGTTTGACTGAAGTGTCCATGTTTACAGTGAGATACAGCTCGACTTGCAGGTCGTCTGTTCTGTCAGTTGGAACACTTGTACAAAGATTGAGTTTTGACATAAAATGAGTTGGTAGCAGCCATACTGGGGGTCCATAACATCCTACCAACAAGTGCAGATGTAGTTTCAAGACAGCAACAGACTGAATATCCACAAAGAACAAAAGGTAACACTCTCTTGAGCTTACACTGACCAAAGACCAAAGACTGACCAAACACTTGTGTAAAAAAATGCAATGATATCTGACACTGGAGTTTTTACTAGAAAATGTTAAGTCTCCAGATTTTAGGACCAAAAGCCTGTAACACTCACTGTACTCACTGCCTGTACAATGACAAAAGCATTTACATCTTGATTCTTAACAATTTTTAGCATTTATTCTGGGTTCTTAACCATTTTTAGTGTTGATATCTGGGTTCTTAAGCATTTTTAGTGTAAATATCTGGGTTCTTAAGCATTTTTAATGTTAATATCTGGGTTCTTATGCATTTTAAGTGATAATATCTGGGTTCTCAAGCATTTTTAATGTTGATATCTGGGCTCTTAAGCATTTTTAGCGATAATATCTGGGTTCTTAAACATTTTAGCCTTTCCTTTGGCACTTCCAAGACTCCTTTGGCACACAGGAGTCACTGGTCATGCCTCAATCTGTTAGTTTGTGTCATTATGTGATTTTGGTGTTTTAAAAGTTTAATTCAGATTCACTAAAGTCACAGATTGAGGCAGCGGTAGAGCATAACAGTAGTCTTCTGTCTGACAGCAGTAAAAAATATTCTAAATATAGCGTACAGTAAACTGATATTGATATTTTTAGGTGTCTACAATAAGTTTTGATGCTGACTCTGTCCACAACAGTACACTGCTTAGCATCCTAAACCGGTACTCTTGCTACTTCTCCAACCGGGGGATAAATCGACCACCATCTGAACCCCATACAACCACACCTCAAATAATCCAAACTATCCCTTTAATTGTCGTGTTTTATAGATTGATATAAAGAATAAAAATTGTGTAATAAACTACAAATGATTTAAAGAGTCCCAGTCAAACTTAAAATGGAGGAAAACAATGTGGAAATAGTGATGGAAATATGACATTTAGTTTTAGTTTCATGCAGCTGCTTTATGCAAAATGATTGCAATCACCTCAAATAATCATGATCAGATAACAATTTAATAATTGTGACAGGTGTGGTGAGAAGTGAAAATGTGTAGCACACTTGGTAAAATTAGAAAAAAACTGAAAAAATGTATTGGAATGATTAGTATTGTAGTTAGTTTGCAGTTAGCATTAGTATTGTAGGGATCAAAGTAGTGTTTTGTCAAAAGCTGTCTCTCCAGCCTACACCTTTGTGGATTTGTGTTGTCTTGTTTTTCTCTTTTCTTTTTAAAAAAAAATTGTTTGTGTAATTATTTACAAACTTGTTTTAATTTGGATGAAATTATGAATATCCAGCAAAAATCCATGTTTGTGCTCAGTCAGATTATTTGAAATAAACCGTAAAATGATGAAAACGATGAGTGATATGAGGGAGTGAGTGTACCTGGTGCTTATGATGATCATTCATTTAGGGTTTAACTTCACTGAAGTTTGAGACTCAACCACTAATGCAGCATGTAAGAGAATGCTGCTCTGTCTTTTAAACTCACTGCTGTTCTTCAGCACTGATACAACTCTCACATAACAGGTTCCAATATCGCGCAAGTATTGTGTGTCTTTCTGTAAATGTCATGCCTGTAACAGAGACCAATGTCTGAATAACAGAGAGCTGTCAGTTAAACAGCTGGACGAAGCCAGCAATGTTAAGTATTCTGTGTCTGAAGAAAACACATGCTACAAGATTTCAGCAACTTTCATGGAAGATTTCTGCTCTGAAATTTGCAGCAGAGCTCCAAAATCGCAGTCTACAGCTGTATGTGGTCTTATGGAGTGTGCTCAGACGTGCAACAGACTTGAAGCTGCTAAACAGAAGAGGCGAGTGAAACTGAAAATGCTTTCCAGCTTGTTCTTGACCTCCATATTAGTTGCCAGAGGATATGTTACGTCACACAGACTTCCTGTATCAAAGGTGCAGTGAGTGCTGACCTGGGTGGAGGCTGTAGCAGGTGACGCTGGTGCCCTCCAGCCTGTTGGCCAGCTCTCTGGTGAAGAGCACGTTACACAGCTTGCTGTTGCAGTAGGCTTTAAAGTTGTGCCAGGTGGACTGACCGGACACTAAGTCCTTGTTGGAGGCCAGCAGAGGGAAGTCGATGTTTCCCAGTCGATGCAGCAGAGCAGCCACGGTGACCACCCGGCTGGGACCGCACTGCTGCAGACGCTCCAGGAGGAGGTTGGTGAGCAGGAAGTGACCCAGGTGGTTCACCCCAAACGCGATGCCGAAACCATCCTCAGTCTGTCCTGGACCCATTACACCTGAAACACAGAGCGCTCCAACCACTTAGAGGGTGTCTACATGTATCAGCAACTTACATGCGAGACTTTTTAATGACACCTTTTATTAAATTTAAGACCAATTGTGCAATAAAACTACACATAAAATGTGAGAATATAGGTAAACTCTTCTAAATACATATATTTTCAGTTAGAAATTATAGATATGGAAAAATGACAATAACTAGTTGAGTTAAAGAACATTTGCCCAAATACATTTATTAGCCTGAAAAAAAAAGTCCTTAAAGGAACAAGTATAACAAGTGACGGTGAGTCCTCCACCGTAGGTTGATCAGCTGTTTATAACTGTCAGTTGTCTGTCAATGTAAGGTTCAACCTGTTATCCTGAAAACAAAAGCACACTGCTCTGAAATCCATTAACATTTTGCTCAATTTAACAGTTATAAACATCTCCGCCTTCAACAAGATTATTAATAATTTCATATGACTCATCACACACATAGACACTTACTCATTCTGCAAAAAATCAGCATTAACTTGATCTCTGATTAATGTGAAGCAGACATACAAAACAGTTATTACGGTCTGGAACAGAAATTTTTAAGGACACGGCAGCTGTAGCGTTCATGTAAAGTGACGCAAATATTTCAACTTGACATGTTTCCTTGATCTCTGATGACACAATGTGTTAACTTTATGATTTCTTACAGTAAATATAATACAGTCTGAAATTAGGGTACATGAGGGTAGAATTCCCATTTTCTATGCTTTATACTCATTTAGACCCAGGCTGTAATATTATTGTGGTTGTTTTATAGTTTATATGTCTTTTAAATAAACCCGTCACTGCCCTCCTGTCAGTCAGCCCACAGACAGTCTGTTGTCAGAATCAATCTAGTCAACTTCCTTCCCTCCAGTCTTTGAAGGTTAGCTAACTAGCTAACTCCTCCTGTAGATGCTACAGTGGTCAACCGGGGACAAAGTTTGCAAACACAAATAGCAAAAACAGAGGTAATAGAATTCAGCTCTTGTTGATTTTGCCAAAGACTAGATACACAGGAATTTGAGCTTGAAATAAATATTAGTACATATTTACAACATTCAATAAATAAATATTTAAAACCATCTTGAACAGAACTGAATACTATTCAATACTTTTTATGGCATTTTATGGCACTTTTTAGGGACCCGCAGCCAGCCTGACGTAGTGTACTTCTATTTTACAGCACTGTAGTGGTAAAGTCAAAAGTGTCTGAGAGGTTTTAAGTTCCTTTTCTTCTTATGTAAAAACAAAACAAAAACAAAAACCAAATGCTGTACCCTGGAACAGGACAGTCCCATTTCACCGTGTTTGAACCTGCTCACCTGCATTGTTGATCAGGAGGTCCAGTCTGGGCTCAGTCTTTAGGAAGTTTTCAGCAAAGCTGCGAACAGACTTGAAACTCGCCAGATCCAA
>JAJHUR010099479.1:0-16829 GCA_027495735.1 Lutjanus campechanus | reverse complement strand
TACCCATTTGTGCATGTGCGGCGGCATGCGCGATGGTAAGTCTACTTGGACAAGACCAGACAAGTTTCAGGGACTTTGAGTCATTCTGCGCTGCAGATGCGTTAATTGCGTTAAAATTTTTAATCAGATTAATCATGATGATGGATTAATCCGCGTTAACGCGTTAATTTTGACAGCCCTAATATATATATTAGGGCTGTCACTTCACTATCACTTTGAATAAAAGCATGTCATCGCTTTGGATTGTAAGACAGATAAATATCACTACAGGACAGAGGAAAAATGTGCATTTTTGATTTGATCTGTCCTGTTAAAGGAGGTTTAAAACACTTAAATCAGTTGTCTGTTTTATTGTTGTGTTTACTTGTTGATTATTATTATTCTACAGCTGTGACAATGGATATATTAAAAGGGAAGGAGGGCCGGCTGTGGCTATGGGGCCCAGATTTATGTGCCACCCCACTGGAACAGTTTTGGAGGGCACAGATTAATGATGTCATCATACTGATGGCAGAAACACATCTCTGTCTCGGTCCACAGGGCATGGACAAACCACATTTTGTTGTTTTGGATGACTTGTTGGTTTATTTGAACTTGTTGTTCTATATTTACCCCGTGTTAACACCTGCTTCACTGTGCAGTCCAGCAGTGATTCCAGGGCCTCTGCTCTGCTCTGCTGTGAGCTGCGACTGGAACCCCGACAGTGAGAGCAGCCACGGAAAGGGACCAGCTTTACTGCTCAATCTATGACCCACAAGTCAAGACAGATTATGTCTGATTGGATCGCTGATGGCGCGTCTGACCTACAATCTGCTGCATTCTCATCTTCGTCTCTCTGGGCAAAGGTTTCCATGGGAACAAGCCCTGGGCTCCTCTAATCTGTTGTTTGCAGCCCTCACTCATCTGGAGGCAGACTGGATTCCTTTTTGTCAGGCCCATATTCTTCTGCTCCATTTCCTCACTCTGCTCTCTCTCTCTCTTTCTCTGTCTCACTCTCTGGGTGTCTGTCTCTCTCTGCTGCCAGTGTTACCTCCTCTCCCTCCCTCCTCTCCCTCTCTCTGGTTCTCTCCAGTCTCGTGTTATGAAACAGCTCAGACAGATCAGCTACAGGATCTCTGTGGACATGACAGCAAAATGCAAAACTCTCTTAATGACAAAAGCATCAGACAGAGAGACCAAGGAGGACATTTGTATTAGAGACCACCTCTGATCACAGACAGAGGTTACCAGAGGTACCTTCTCCACACCTAATATGACCACCTGTTACCATGACAACTGAGTTAACTGCTGATTGAAGCTGTGTGGGCGATTAAAAGCTCTGCATGAAAGCTGTGGAACTTGAGATTGTGTTATGTTGGTAAACTAAAGACCAGTGTGTAGGATTTAGCAGCATCTAGTGGCTAGCTTGAAGATTGAAAACACTTTGTCTCACTCTTCCCTTCCATGATGCTTTTCAAGACATGGGAAGGAAGGGGCAGCACAAGATTTTTCCAAATATATAATAAAGCAGGAGTGGGTTCTTTTGTTAAGAAAATCAAAGTCATAATCTCAAAAACACAAGACAAATTTACCAAATAGAAAATCTATACTGTATTAAACACAAATGTGAGAACAGACAAGATACAACTATACCTGACTGGAATGACTGGAATCAAAACTTCAAATATATGTTCCTCAACATAAGAGCACCTTACTGGCAAGATTATGCTTGGAAAATTAATATAAAGTCTTTTAGAACACCCTTAATGGTATCCAAGTATACACAAAACTGTTGAAGTTGTTTAAGGTAATGTGGGGACAGTAACCTAACCATACACTTATATTTTTTGCTTGTAAGAAAATACAAACCTATTGGTCCACAGAGTAGATCATATGTGTGTGAAAATGCTGTGCACTTAAACAAATAACAAGGCTGGAAAAAATTGGACCCTCCCAAGGTAAACAAGTGGCTGGAAGCAGTAGAGGACATAAGGGAAAGGTTACCTGCAAAAGCAATGTGAACAGAAAGTTGTTTGAAAAAGATGGGCTTTCTTTAAAGTAAATAAAGGTAATGGACCAATAATATATTCAATAAATATGAATGAAATATTAGATGGATTATGTCTAAGAAGACATATTGGGGAATTGTAATAGAAAACTGTAATAGTAGCATCCCTATCCCTGTAATGAAATATTGAAACCTAAACTTTCTTTTGTCCTGTATGACAGTAAACCAAATATCTTTGGGTTGTATACAAAACAAGACATTTGAAGATGTCATCTCAGGCTTTGGAAAACAGTGATCAACATTTTCCTCATTTTATGGACCAGACAACTAATTGATTAATCAAGAAACTAATTGTTAGTTGCAACCCTATTTGAGACAATATAAAAATATAAACCAGTTCAAATGTTTTAAAATCTTAATTTGTTTTTCTTACAATAACTTACCTACCTACAGTTCAGTTTTAATGCACAATATGTCATTTCTCTCCCACATACAATACTGTGTATGTGGGAGAAGTTAGTCCTCAGGGCTTTCTAGCAGAAACGAGGCTATTTTAATGCAAACCATAATTTCCCCCCTGAATCTGCCCAGGAAAGACTACCTTCTCCCAACATCCACTGCTCCAGTTCTTTACAAATTTCAAATACAACAACAAATACACAAATACATTTGTGTGTGAGAGAGGCCATGTCGACTCACTGAAACCTAGTAGAACTCCCGAATAGGTGTGTTGCAGTTAATATATTAAATAAATAAATGCTGCATCACAAAGTGCTAATGTGAGGCTAAGCTAGCGAGTTGAACTGAATAGGCCCAGAGCTAACAAAATTAGAATTACGTGACTGTTGTTAAGTTCAACTAAGCTGTTAAAGTAAAGTTTAAGTAACAAAGTTATGTTTTTTTTTCTTGATCACAGGAGCTCAGGCACAGATCAAGTCCCACGTCTGGAGACTGTGAGGAAACAATTGTGAAGAAGCTGAAGCAACATCTTTCTTTGACTGTGAGTGACACATTGGTGTGACTTCATGACTTTCTTCCTCCAGAAGCTTACATTAGCTGCTGATGCTACATAGTCACACAAAAACATTTCTTCTTCACAGCTGATAAAAGGCACAGGAGTCACAGGATAAAACACTTCAGGTATGATAATGTTGCAGTGATATTTGTGTTGATTATGAGCAGTTTCACACTAAACTAAACTGCGACAAACATACCACAAATTGTGGCTTTCTTGTATTGTAAAATTATGTTTTAATTCAAGAGACATCACTGTATGGCACAGTTAAAATGAAGCAAACAAACAGAAAAAAAGAACTGTTTCTCTCTGTAGACTTCCATTCATATTTTTTGTGAAGTTAGGTCCCATAAGGCACACAGGAAGGGATGTGACTTTGCCTCTCTATTGCTGTTGTATAGCAATTACTTTGTAACCAATTAGTTAATGTAATGATTCAGTACTCACTAAGTACTCAGTATTATGCATCAGTCTACTATAGGGGATTCAAAAGTGTAAGTACTATAAGGTAATGATGAACTGATTAGGGACTATTTAGTAATTACACAGTATTATGTATCACCATACTTTAGAGGAAACAAAAAGGATAATTAATCTTAAGGTGAGAGTCAGTATATGTATCGCTGTACTTTAGGGGACACAAAAAGAGCAATAATCTTTAAATAATTAGCTCTACTGTGATTAGTTGATTTATCTCCAACTCCTCCTAAACACCCTTTTTATAAATAGGCCGGCCTGCTTTTGTTTGTCTGTTAGTTAGTTAGCTTTTCTTTCTTTCTTTCTTTTCTTTTCTTTCTTTTTTTTAATGTTTCGTTTTTCTGCATCCGGATCCAGTCAGAGGGGGCAGCAGGACGCTGTTGTGTCGTTGTTCCGGTGTTTTTCCGCCCCCTTCCTCTTGGTTTCGCCCAAACTGGCCTGAGCAGCAGCTCCTCAGCCTTTATCCCTCTGCTGCTGCTGCCTCTGCTGCTGATGATGATGATGAGGATGATGATGATGATGAGGAGGACGATGATGCGCTGCAGCTCTGAATGAATGCACAGTCAATGGCCTGCTGCTGGACGGCTGCGTGATGAACGCATTGGCTCTGCACAGTCAACCTGTGATTATGGATATGTTGTATTTCCTCTGGATGCTGCCGGTGGTGTGGGCTGTCGAAGGTAAGCCGCTGTTTCACTCTCTTTCACCGGGGATGGTTGGCTGTACGGGGACGGTGCAGAGCAGCGCAGCAGCACGGAGCGACAGGGACAGCACAGCTCCATCATTAATGCAACAAAACTGCACATACATGTTGAACCGCGTCTACAGCCGACAGGGCTGCTGTGAGAACAGTGTTTGAATGCAGCTCTGTGTTCTATGAGGGACTGAGGCTACCAACATGTCAGTAGGCTAGGCTGGATTTAATCTGCTGCTCTGGATCTTTACTCTTTATTGTACATCAGTGAGGGCCGCTTGAATATGACTCACTGTTATTATTCTCAGTATGTTGATGTACCTCCACACTGTTAGTGCTCACTTTGGGCTGCAAGTCTCTGCAACATGTGTGTTCATATACTGACTGCAAAACAGACAAATGACAGGGAGCAGGACATGAAGTCAGTACAGATCTGAACTGAGTCTGGTTTCATTTTGGACTGATGAACCTCCAGGATCCAAGTACAGTGGAGATACCAGGCAGTAGCTCCCAGCAAATAGAGACCAGAGAATGTATGCATATTTAATATAACCATGAATTGTAATCTACCCATTCATAATCTCAATTAAAAAAAAAAAAATTACATTTGCATTCTGAAATACAAATTACATTTCAACCTCCTCCTGTGTGTCACACAGTACACACTCATGTTAAACAGCCAAACATTATTCAGACCATGAAAAACTATCTTAAAGGGATAGTTCACTCAGAAATGAAAATCCTGTCATTTTCTCCTCACCCTCATGCTGATTGAAGGTCAGGTTTATTTTTTTAGTCCACAAACACTGCAGGAGTTTCACAGGAAAACAGTGTTGCACAATCTCCCAAACAGTGGAAGTGAATTTGTGACCAGTTTTCAAATGTAAAAACCAACCGAAACAAACAAACAAACAAAGAAACCATAAAATGCCTCCATACTGTTTGTCTGGTGTAATGCAAGTCTCCTAAAACTCTGACATGTCGTTTGTACACCATCACAACACACACACCCAGTTCAGACAGTGTGCATATATGCACATGAACATGGCTCCAAGCTAAAGATCTTCAGTGAAGATTCAGGCTGAAAACATGGTGAAAATAACATTGTTTTGTCAGGTTTTTATTCTGTTGTTTTTTTATGTTTGAAAACTGGTCACCATTCACTTTCATTGTTGTTAAGATCCTGCAAAACTGTTTTTCCTGTGAAACTCCAGCAGTGTTTTGCAGACTCACAAAATAAACCCGACCTTAGATAGGTAGATAATGACTGAATTTTCATTTCTGGGTGAACTATCCCTTTAATCACTTAGTCATTACTCATATTAAGATTAATAAATGATCAAGGTATTGAGTCAAAATATCATGGTATTTTATTTTGTCCATAAGGTAGTTTAACCTACAGCAGTGCATCATATTTTATAAGGTCATCACTATTTGAGAATTTACATTTTAGAGAAAATGTGCTGAAAAATGGCTAATTAGCCCTTGTGAGTCCCTGCTCCTGCCTGCTTTTGTTTGTAAACCAGGCTCTTCTGACTGTATTGCTGTTACTGCTGGAAGAGAAGACATGTTGGACGAGATGTTGTCTCGGTACACACTGCAGTTGTTTGATGTAACAACACTGTAATGGCAGTGATAATTATATTCATCTAAAAGCTGAAAACATGAGCATGTGATGTGTAAGGGAGTGTGTGTTAGATTATTTAGGCGTGTACACTCAAGTGTGTGTGTGTGAGTCAAAGCCGGCCCTACCCAATGTGGCGCCCTAGGTGAGATTTTATATGGCGCCCCCTCCATCGGCGATTTACATACGGTTACAAAAGAAATCGAATAGCATTGTTTTTACCATTGTCTTTCATTTATAAGATAACATGTTACCCAATTTACATGCTTAACACATTACAAATGCATACAAAAAATCTTAAATGCAATATAAATACCCTTACCACAATTTTTCTGATATACATATTAGATTAGATACAACTTGATTGTCATTACAGTGAAATGTTGATTAGCAGATGCAAAGAAGCAGTAAACCGCAGCTTAATATGGCTTGTGGGAATGCTAAGTTATGGAGTATTAATAATAATATGTACTTTAACACTGATGTAAAGTTTAAAACAATTAACATGCTTTAGACAATTTGAACTGTAACACAACAAACAACTAGGGTTAAAAATCGGATATATAAAGTGGTGAAAAGGGAATAGCATTTTGATTGACTATTAAAAGCAGGAAAAACGTTAGCTAGCCAGATGTAAATACAACAAATAATAAAATTGTAGATTAGGCCAATGTAGACACCTACTGAGGTTTAATCTCTACAAATGATCCATAACAGTTCAGACCCTCCATGCTGCCCAGATACAGAAATATAAAACTGCTTATTTACTGATTAACATACCATGTTGAGGCTAATCACTCAGAAGCAAGTTATCAACTTAACAGAACACTGTGTTAAATAACTGATGCAGTACAACTGATGCTTCATTTCATTACTGTATCTTTACTTTACCTCTTTCTTTCTCCTGTATTCCTTTTTTTCTTCCCTGTGCTCCGAACAGTTTAGATCGTTTTGACATGTTTACAAAGTTCTCTGAGGTCACATCAATAAATTCGCCCCTCCCTCCACAGAGAGCGAGCAGGTACCGATCAGCTGGAGGAGGAGAAGGAAGAGGAGGAGGACGAGGGGGGGCTTATTTTGTATTATCATTTGTAGTGATATTAATTGGGCATTGCTTTACATTTGAATCTATGAGTGTGTTTACATGGACATGAGTATCCCGGTTATGAGCCTCATCCCGGTTTTGATCATATTCGGGATACGGCGTTTACATGCACACAGAGAAACCTGGTTATTAATTTCCCTGTATACATGATGAACACCAGTATCCCGGTTTCTGATCACTGTATCTTATTTGCGCCTGCGCCTGTTACGTTTATTGTTTACAACGTGAATCGCGGGAATTTTGATGTAATTTTGACATAATCAGAAAAATGAGACCACTGTGGCTCATTGCGGGCTTGGCGCTATTAAAAACAAACATCACATTACAGATATGACTCATCCACTTAATTACCAGCAACGGGAGAAGAGAGCGACAGCAAATTTTGAACTTCTCCTCACTTCTGACTGGTGTCTGGCTGTCACTGCCACCACGCAGGACAAGGGAGCAATGGGTGAAGATACGTAGCCGTGACTGGTGGGATAGGGTCGTAATGATGGAGTTCACCGATTCCGAGTGGAGAGAAAACTTCAGGATGACGAGGGCATCCTTTAACCAGCTGTGTAACATAGTTGAACCGTTCATGAGACCAGACGAAACAGCTGTATTTGCATTTCATCCAATATTTCATCCAATATTTTGTAAAATTTAAATGTTGCTGGATTAGATCCACTTGTTTTGTTTTGGTGTTTGGCCGTGTAGTAGTGTTTTTTAAGTATTTTCCACCGCGACCTGACTTGCTCCACAGTTCTCGTTGGGAAACCGGCGTCCTTCAGCCTGTTCACCACGGACTTGAACAGGTCGGCATTTCGATGCTTCCTCCCATCTAAACTTTTAGGTATATTAAGCTCCTTCATTACCGACAGACAAAACTCAGTTTCTTCGTCGCTCCAAAAGTACGCTCTTTTTTCTGCCATGTTTGTTTTGCTGTCACTTGGCTGAAGCCGCGCCTGCGCAGACAGTCAGCAGCTGTCAGAAACCGGGATAAGGTGTATACATGCCCCAGTACCCCGTTTTCTTTCGGAGTTCTCCAGGTAGCAAAATCGGGTTTCTTGAAACCGGGATACTGTCATATCCCGGTTTCTGAAATCGGGATATGATGTTTATATAAGAGTTCACAGTAATGACTAGTTTTAATATAATTATATTGAAGGTGAATTTTTTCCCGATTTTGTGATACCTCGTGGAGGCCACGGCGCCCTTAGTATCTGCCTATATTGCCTAATGGGCAAGCCGGCTCTGGTGTGAGTATGTGAGGGGGAAATTAGTTTATACTGTATTGATCCCTGAACAGTAAAAATGCATCACAATGAGTAATATAAAACATGGACAATAATACATGAAGAAAATCAGTTACAAAACAACAGTTAAATAGTTTTTCAGACATCTTTTGTGACACTTCATAGAGATGCAGCTTTTTGCCATGGGAAAAAGTCATTCCATATAAATCTTTTGAAAATTGACTCCTACAAGTGAGAAATTTTGGAGGATGAAGATCTGATGATTTACCAGTTGAATATGAATGTAACTGTGAATTACCTTTGAAGTAAGTCTTCAACAGCTCAGGAATATTTCCTTCACGTAAAAGAATTTTGTAAATAAAAACACATATTTGAAAAATATTAATGTCATAAGTCTCTGAAATAAAGGGGCAGATGAAATGTCATTAGAGAAGAGCAATATTAAACTGCTGGAGTGGTTTTTAAGGCCTTGTTATCCTGCAGTGAATTGAATCAAACAAATTCATTAAACACAGGCATGTAAGAAGGAGCGAGCAAACTACGGTACCCCTTAAGGGACATAGGGGAGTAGACGAGATCAGGCTGTCGCAGCAGGAGGTGGAGACAAAAAGCTGCAGTCAAGTCAGACAGTTTCCAGCAGACTTAAGAGAACATACAGGAAGAGACACTGACATCTGTCCATGGTGCTGAAATAGCGCGAATTGTGCTGCACAACTCATCATAATCCACACTCTCTTCATTTTGCCCTTCTGTCTCCGTTTCCCATTATTAACGCTACTAATTGATCAGCTGTGTCATTACAGGCTGTCACTGCACAGTGTCTAATGTTGGATTTACTTTGTTTTACTTAATATCTGGCCGTTTACGAAGCAAATTGAGTCTCTTTGTTGATCTATGATTTTATTTCATATTTTGATGGTTCAAAGTGTGAGACTTTCTTTTTATTTTTGAAGCTAAAGCCGTTCATTCAGTCCCTTTTTGGCAGCGGCCAAATACAGATCAGATCCAGATCAGATCCATAATGTGAATTGTTAACAAGTGAAATAGCCAATAGGCTATAAGGGCCCTCTACAAGGTTATATATATGACTTATCAAACGAACAGTTACAAAGTGCTTTACAAGGCAGATAAAAGAACAGATGTTCCATGCAACAGAATGGAGATCACTTTTATTTTAACTTCAATCAGTGATTGAGGACACACTTTATCTCTTCAGCTATGACCATGGTCTGCATACTACAGGTAACATACAGTTGATCTAACAGGATGTCAGTGTCTCTTCCTGTATGTTCTCTTAAGTCTGCTGGAAACTGTCCGACTTGACTGCAGCTTTTTGTCTCCACCTCCTGCTGCGACAGCCTGATCTCGTCTACTCACCAGGCGAGGCGCAGTTCATCTCGAACGCACCTATTGCTTTAAAAGGAAAAAAAACATAGGAAAAAAGTTCATCCTTATTTTTTTTTCACCCATCAATTTTTTTTCTCCCCTAAGGGGCTCTGTAGCAAACAGACTGATTTCATAGTGAGCACTGAAAAAAAGACTTGGGTAAGATAAGAATCAGGTCATCAAGACATTTTTAGATGTGCAACATGTAACATACATGAACCCTGCTCTGCATTAGTGAACATGCATATGAGTCAGAGCTGAATAAATGGAAGTGAGGAGCTGTAATATTAATTATGGAGTTAAACACTTCTTTACCTTATTATAAACCTCTTAACACTTTAACACAAAACAAAACTTTACTGAAACACAAACACAAAGCTGCATAAAAAATAAAATCCTATATGACTGCATTCAAGACGTCTGGACAGTTATATGATTATTTGAGACTGGACACAGCTTGTGTCTTAGAATGGAAGCCAAATTGTTAATGTGTCATCATAACCCTGGCTGATCCAGCGATGAAAAATCAGTGCTTGCCTCCGAGTGTCATTTTATGGTTGTGCTAACAGTGATGAAGCAGTTAAATGGGCTTCTACACCTGGAACAAGTTCCTCAAAATTCATCTCCATTCTCTGGGCTGTTCTGTGGAAGTTGTGTGGACACATGGTACTTTTGCTCTGAGTCTAGTTCTTATGAAGTGAAATCTTAATTCTGCAACATGCAGTAATATTTTTGAAAAGTTTTTTTTCAAACTGAAGTAAAGCTTGTCCCTTTCCTGTTTCAACATAACTATGCACAAAGCATCTCCATAAAGAAATGCTTTTCCCACTTTAGTGTGGAAGAACTTAGCCAGGTCTTACCATCCAGCATCAGTGCTGGACATCATAAATGCACCTGTGTCTGAATCAGCCAGGTTCAATATTTGTTTTAATGTTGAGCAGCCTGGAAGCAGTCTGAGTTTGTTCAAGTACCACCCATGGCTAGAATGTTTGGATGCCCACATGCTTTTGACCATCTAGTGTGTACTTCAATAGAGAGTTGGCACAAGCTGAGACAGACAACAAAATACATTGCAGATGCTGAGTGATTTTTTGTCACCAACATAACACAAAAAATTATGCAAACTAAGGACTGAAGTTCTTGATGAATTTCCATCAGTGTGCTCAGATTAGGCCTGGGCAACAAAACAATAATGATAGCAATTGGCAATAGACACGTCGTTGATAGAAATTATAAAGTAGTTGATAAAATGTTCAATAGTTTCATTTAAGTGCATTGAATTTAAACCGCAGAGAAAGCACAAAACAAATATGACCCCACTCATAGACAGTCTGTCATAGTCCTTTGTCCTTTATAATGAACATGCTATGAGTGACACACAACCACCCAGTCATTTAACAGGCAAGCCCCATGTGTGCTCCCTCACCTGCTTACAAACAACCTATCATATCCAGGGTTTCCCCGAGAAAAATGTTGAAAGTTGACAGGAATTTTGAAATTATGACTATTTTGTGTTATCATAAGCCATTTATTAACAATACGTAAACATAGAGTCTTACAAAAAGGTACAATCTTGAAATGAGGTTTTAACAAACACAAAAAAATACATTTAAAATAAATAATATCAATTGTTTTCACTTAAGTTAAATCCTTAAAACAAGCCATTGCTGGTAAAATAAATTAACATAATCCTGTTCATCACGGGGCCTATTTTTTCTACCTTCTGTCCGAAATGACTTACCCAAAATAAATGGAGGCTATATGTATAATCTTGGTCTCAAAATAACGGTAATACATGTGAGATTACTATAGAAGTGTCAGAATCAATTTATGTGTTACTGTGTCAGAGTAAATTCACCTGGAACACAGAAAAAAAATGTGAATTTTTATCTATTTATTTTATTTATCTTTTTTACAGATGTTTTAACACAGACATATCCAGGCGAAACTGCACCAAATGTGCCATTTGGGCATCAGTCACACAAACGTTTGGCACTGTGTTGTTAGTATGTTAGCAAAGCTATCTGATTCAGACAGTCAGAGAACCTCCTCTGCTGTAAATTTCTCCCGTTTTCTGCTGATCGCGGTGAATAAACACTCTGCTCACAACGTCTGAAGTGTCAACAGGCTGTGTTCTGTGCGCACTGGGACAGAGTCCAGGGGACTATCTCGGCAACCCATTGGTCAATTTTGATGATCGACACCTCTATAAACCAATCAGAGTCAGGAGACTCGATCGCTACCACCCAAATTTACCATAGCAACACCAATGAAGATACAGAAGGACGTGAAGCCAAAGATGGTATATTGTAAGGAAGATGCGTTTCTCCACTCGCGATTCATTTCAAACTACTGAAGAGTCATAGGAGTAGACATAAGCAGTGATTTTTCAAGCTGTTTTCAAGGCCACAAAACAGCTAAAGTAAGACATATTTTATTTGGCGTCTAACTCTGAGTTTTTGTCGCACAGTGACAAGTGAGACCTCTAATCAGTAGGATCTCTGTTTTCATACGACACCTTACTTGTGTGGTTTGCTTGAAATGGCTAGAGTAGTAAAAGCACTCGATGGGGGGTGGGCTGTTTTCGCGTTTTTGTTAAATGCCCATATTATTGTTTGTGGTTTTAATTGTGTTTTGTTTAGGTGGCAATGCTTGATAGAGGCTTTTAGCTGAGTTTCTCCCCGTCATTTTGGCGTGCTACATGTTAGGATTGGTGCTTCCTAGCGTGTCCATAGGTCGTTTGTACCGCACCATAAAAAAGCCCTATTTAAAATAAATAAACAAGTGACGCTTAGCCTGGCGGGGGGGGGGGCAAGAAAAGCCTGGTGGCCTGCCAGGCCTATAAAGCACTGGGGGAAACCCTGCATATCCCTAGGTGCTGCAGTGACCTGCAAACAGCCAATCATTTCACAGGCATGTTTTTCCTCATCAACACGTGTCTTACATGTGAGACAACAAACGGCGTCCGTGACAAGTGAGACTAACAGAAACAACGACAAAATGAGTGCAGATGAAAAAACTACAGGTCAGCTCACTGGTGTGGCCGTCTGTTGTTGTAGTTTAAAGTTGGACAACAACTATCAGAGGGAGGCTCGTTCATAGATTGTTCAAACATTCAAATGCTGAAGGACGTCATGAAAGTTGTGTTCTGTCTGGACTCTGCGTTTGTTTCATCCACATTTGCCTCCAGGGTCAGGCACACCCACACTGCCGGCTGATGAGCTTGTCATGGGGTCAAGTCGGGCCAGCCCAGTGCTATTTCTGTAACCAAACCTCTGGAACCCGATCGATCCATTCAAAGCTTTACATAAGTCAGCCTTTGCCAGCTTGTAAGTCTCTTGTAGTTCAACACTGACTGTACAATATTTACTGACAGTGAGCTGGGAAAATACAACACTGTGCGAACATGATGTATGAAACATTCTGCAGTGGAGTTCACTATTTGATGCAAGATTGGTCTGATATCCTCTATAAGAACTGTGCAAAATCTTTTACAGTCTAAATGTAATTTTAATGGTGAATTCTTGACTGGAAAAAATGTCTTTACATTAGTGAATAACTTAAAATAAGATTGTGTGGTACCACCACTAGATGTCAAGTAAATGATCTCATTTCAGTCTGCATCCAGGTCTGATTAAAGTATTCATTTAAATGTGGCTGTCCTTCAGACTCAGTCACTCAATGTTTCAAACTGTCCAGCATCCAGTACAGAGTACAGGCTGTTTTTGTTTAAATAACTATCATTATAAAAAAATTAAATTGTTTGAATTGTCAGTGAAAGGGATTTAATATTTTTTTCTTTTTTAACAATAATTTAAAAAAAAGAAACTGCCACAGACCTCCTGCCATTATGCCAACTGACATGTGATTAAACACAACGTGGCTCACCTTCTTCAGCCGGGAGTAGGGCAGGTTAATTTAGGGGATGGGGAGACAGGCTGCTGAGCCTGAATTTGCATTTGTGGCACCTGGCACCAGGGGCAGCAGGGACAATTAATTTAGCATGAATAGTTTGAGTAGCAAATAGCAGTAATAGCATGAGTAGCTTGCTAAACGTTTGCCTGCATTGATTAAATGTCGGCTAAAAGAGGAGTAAATTTAAACGTTCAGAATTTTCTGTGAGAATATTTAAGTAAAAATGTTAGAATAGCAACAGTGGCCTGTTTCTCTGTGGCCACAATTGATTCATTTCCACTTCTCGTGGATTAAACCCACCTTTCTTTTTGAAGAACTGGATGACATGCTGTCACCCTTTCTCTCTCTCTGTCCTCTCTTTCTTTCCATTTTTAGAAGCCAGATAATTCTTTAAAGCTATAGTTGGTAATCCTGTTCAGAAACACTTTTTGTTATACTGGGTGAAATGGTCCTTCCATCCTGAGAGTAGTCAATACACTATGTATTCAGAAAAAGGAATGAAAAGAATCAGACCTCTGTGTCAGCTGCAGGCCTGTAAAAACTGACCAATCCCTGCCATTTGGTCCGAATGGAAAGGAACCAATCAGATGCCTTCATGTCTCGTCCTGCCCACGCCCCCCTCTGTCCCTCCCTGTGCGCACTCATCACGTTTCACTGTTGCCGGAAATATTCAGCACACTCCTCAGCAGAAATACCAAGTTAGCAGGAGAATAAGTTCATAAGAGTACGACAGCAGAGAAAATGCAGCCAAAAATACCACTTCCAGCGTTACTTGTAACGGCTCGCCCTGCTAAACAGGGAAAGAAAAGAAAGCCGGAGGCAGAAAAGGCTGCGATGAAAAAGTCTCTGGATAAAACTAGAGGACAAACCAGAGTCAACATCAGTGCAGCCTTTGAGCGGTGGAGACAACTGAGACATCTGAAGGGCCTGAAAAGTGATGCAGAGGTTGCTGTCTTTCTGTTGGACAGGTAATTATTTGTTTTGCTTCAGGGGGATTTGTTATTTTCATGAAATACGCAACGTTTGCCAACTTAGCTGCTTTTGTAGCTCGTATTAGTCCAATGCTAACATTAGCTTCTCTGTCGGTGTAAGCCGGTGGTCGGTACATACTGTTTATTTAACTTATAGGATCTGTGCTTCCTGCATGGAGCATTGAGCGTTTTTACTCGACGTGGGGCGTGGCTTTGGACGGAGCACTGACGGGAGGGGGAGGAGGTGGCGGAGCTTAGAGGACGTGCCACTTTCAAATCTTGCTAGCTCTCCAACAGCTCTCTCAACATTACCAACTATAGCTTTAATATGAGACATGATGCTGCTCCACCCTCACTCTAAACCAACCCAAACCATTCTCCTTGCTCGCAATTTACTGCTTGCAAACCATTTCATGTAAATAGTAGGGATGTGTGTGATTAGTCAACTAGACAATTAAACATTGTCACCCTTGTTAGCACCAGAAATACTTGTTGGTTAAGATATTTTATCAATATTTTATTCATGTACAATGCCAGTTAACTGTTGTCTCTAGGAAGTTATGCAGCCACCCGCCACTAGTCTGGGCTCCAGCCCCATCAGACGGCAGCCCCTCTCGCCCAGCACATCTGCCCCTATGGCCCACAGAACGCTGCATGTTTTTATCAGCAAGGTCAGACATGTTAGCTTGTTAAACCAGCACGGTTTGTCAGTGTTTTAATCTAGGTAATGGAAATAAGGTTGAATGTAGACTGTGACAGAATAAACTGGTATATAACCACTCAACTGGAGCAACATGTGACCTCATTCAGCACAGACACGGATGTTAACCTTCAAGCAGAGCAGCTGTTGCTGCTGCTAGCACTGCTAATGTTAGCCACACTCTGTAGCAGGCTGGCAGCTAACATCAGCTCCATGTAAATGATGTTTAGCCCCACATTCTATGATCGTTTTCGGTCTGAAAAGGTGAAGCATTTAGTGAGTTGTCATGTTTTGTAGGTTAATGTCTAATGTTTGTATTGGTACAAAGATTCACACGTCAGCGTCATTTGAAATATGATTTGGCATTTGTAGACTTTCCGAGTCTACTGCTTTCTGAGTGTTTTCTTACTGTTAAACTAGTCGACTAGTATAAATTAAATTTTCATTTAACTGACAGGGAAATTAGTCGCGGAGGGTGTTGTGTTGTTTTTTTTAAAATTTTTGTTGTTCCCAAAGACAAGAAAATAAACGATTAGTTTTATTAGTACATTGTGAATAAAATAATATAATAATTTATGATGAGTAAGAATTTTATGACACTTTACATTGTGTACTAGATACTAGCTAATGGACGGCTAACATCACGCCACCTGATGTCTGAGCCATGTAGAGAGAGTGTTGCAGTAGTGTTCACTAGTGGTTTGGTGATATGTGTTGAGATTCGGTCTGGGAAGTGGTATCGATCATATAGGATAAAAAAACAACACTTGCTCCCGCACTCAATTGAAGCTCCTTTTTATTGGGTCAACGTTTCGGTCTATTGACCTTCTTCAGGACCAATCTTTTTCAATCATATAGGAACCAGTGTCATTTTAGCCCACCCTACTCTTAAGTGATGTCATCATCACTATGACAACACTATCAAAACAAGATCCAAGAATAAATAAGAGTGAGCAGACATGTCAGGATCCCTCCCCCTGCTGATGTAAACAGCTAACCAATGGAAACAGTGAGGAGGGTTCGACCTCCCTCGGTTGTGCTGCTTTCTTCCCTTAACTGCTTTTTACAAGCCCGGACAGTTAGAGCCGTGTCACCGGCCATCCAGTCAGCCCTGCCTTTATAGTCGCCTTTCTCTGCTCTGCTCCCACTCTCCATTCATTCACACACACCATCTATTTTTACCTGGCAGGCAAATAGAGGGCGCTAGGGCGCCGCCCCACCTCTCCCCACATCCTAAAACTTCAGTGAAGAAGACTTAATTACTTTAAAATATATACTGTATATTTCTTTAAATAAGCAACATAAATTCCATGTAGTTAGTGAGTGAAATGTATAATCTGCACTTAAATGTGCTGTTAAAAATGTTTTACGATGTCCAAAGTTACGGATAGGTCACATGTTTCCGGCTTGGGGCGCAATTGTACATGCGCCTGTCTCTTATACACATCTAGATGTGTATAAGAGACAGCCATATACCCTTGTTTCAATGGTGAAACTTTTAAGTGGCTAATAAGGTTGGATGTGTTGAAACTGGTAGACTTTACCTCCTCTCAGCACTTAGGCTGAACATTTATTGCATACTGAATCGTGTTGTCGCGGCAAAAAAAAAAAAAGTCATACGAAATACTTTATTGATCCCCAAGGGGAAATTCATTTGTCTGTAGTCTCATCTATTAGTATAAGAATTATAGAGTCTGATGGCAGTTGGTATGAAAGA
>JAJHUR010099476.1:0-14165 GCA_027495735.1 Lutjanus campechanus | reverse complement strand
TGCTGCTGGACTCACTTAAGAAAGCTGCTTTACATCTCCGAAGGGCCATGGTACTTTATACACATACATGAATTACTGAATATTTGTATTGTATGGTCAAATCTGATCTAACTGGAAAAAAAATCTTCATCTGGGACAGCCCTATTAATTTTACTTTCAAAATTTGTATGCAGTATATTGTATTTTATGCTTTTATTTACAATATTTTGCAGGTGCTGGCCCACCGTGGCAGCCACTGGACCACTCTGCAGTGTGTGTGTCAGACTGTGTGGGACCAAGGCTGCAGAATAACTGTCTTAGTCCAGAGAGCTGCTCAGCTTGAACCTCCCTGCCATATCACAGCAGACCAGCTGCACACCACCTTCACCCCACTACTGGTGCTGGCTTCTGACCTAATCATGGACATGCTGAACAAACTAGGGGTAAGTGTAACATGCTCATATGCACATTTGTTTTAAAAACTCACACATTATTTCTTTTACTCTCATACATTATTGCTCTCAGCATATTAAAACAAAATCAAAATATTGCAAAATGTGTTGCAATCTATAGGCTGCCAATGATTGCTACAGTCACTATAATCTGCATTTTGTCCTATGAGAGAAGAAACGCATTTATAGTGACAAAGGAAAGATGACATAGTCCTGTTTGTCACTTTCATTTTGATCTTTCCTCTTCATCTTTGTCCCCCCTAGCTGTGGAGTTTGTATGACAGTGACTCGACTGAGGAGGAACTGGAGTCCAGTCTCCACTTCTCAGCCCCACTGGATGACGGCACACATGTGGACCTGCGTTGGGTCCGTACCTTGGTGTTGCACACACTGGAATGCCTCCATGACCTTGGCAAATGGGAAAGCCTGGCCCACTTGGCCTTAGTTTTCAACTCATACACACGGTGAATAAGACAGGGAATCATAATAGTGAATTTGATTGGAGCTTTTGAATTTGAAGACTTTTAGAACCATACGAGCACAGAACTGCACTCATGTTATATAGTATCATGTACAGAAATAATAGGAGAGACAATTAATAAACATGTTAAGTTGATTTGAAGACACTGCTCTTTTTATGTCTTGTATCTGCCATATTTTTTCATTAATCAGTTTGTTAATTTGGATTGAAGTGTCACCTAGAGCACGTTCATGCTCAAGGTTTTGTGTGTGTGTATCCCAGGGAACGTTATGCCTTGATTGTAACGCCTCTACTAGTTCATGCTCAGAGGAGGCTGCTTGAAAGGATTAGTTCTTTTGGAGGACCTGCAGTCCCACAACCACACCATGTTAAGACACAGAAGGCCACTGGCATGGAGGTAGCACAGACACACACACACACACACAAACACACACCTACACACACACACACACACACACACACACACACACACACACACATTTTCAAATGTAACAAGGGAAACCAATCTTTGTTTTTTGGTTTTGTTTATGGTTTCATATATTATTGCGGTATTCTTCCACAAAAATGCAACTAAAAAGTCAAAAAACTTTGAAATATGATGATAATGTCTTGAGAGCTTGTACACTTCACATCATTCAGCACCAGTCTAGAAACAAGAATCTAGAAACATATTCACATCATGTTTTTGCCCCATTAAAAGTGAAATAACAAATTTATTTATCTCTTTGCATTAACTTATTGCACTGTATGTGTATGTATGTGGTGCTACCTTTTCTACATTTCAGGTAAATTACAGGAGCTATGCAGGCACCCAGCTGCTGAGTGGGTGGACTGCTCACCCTGCAAAGCAACCACCCATTTGCAAAAAAGCAGCACTTGCAAACTCCACTCCTCGAGCTGATCTTAAAGGTTTGAATGCTAGCCTCATGTCACATCATGTTCAGATATTTCAATCACACAAGCAATTGGCAGGCAGAAGAAATAATGACTGTGCTACGATTGAAATGATCCAAAAAATACATAAGAATAGTTGAATGGTAAGTTACTATGGTACGAATTGGGAAAAACTAATAAACTAAACTAAATTTTATGTAGCCAACAATAATTTTTCAAAATATTTACAAATATCTTATGACGAACTAAGAGAAGAACAGTCAGAGAATGAGTTACTGGAATTTATAAGCAAAAACAGAAACAATGAAAATCTGTTTCTGTATAAGATCCTACAAGAAACATAGTTAAAAACAGACAAAACCAAAGAGTAATGGGAAATAAGCATGTAAAAGAGTTTTCAACACAATCAAAATGTCTGAAAGGATTTGCCTGGAGAATTAACAATAGGGTTTTTCACAACACCAAAATCATAAAATACAGTTTACCAGAGAGTGCAGAATGCTGGAGGGAAAAGTTTTGGGGAGGCAGTTCACGAGAAAGCCACAAACATTTTTCATGTAACAAAGCCCTACAACTGTCCAATATTGTATTAGGTATCATTTCATCAGAAAGAGAGAGATGAGGAGGTAAATATTTGCATAAAGTAGTGATAGCTGCAACAAAACAAATTAAATAGAATTGGATTGAAGATCAAGAAATGGAAAGAATCACTTATAGGTTGAGAAACAGAGAAGAGGAATTCAGTACAGGAGTGCAGAAGGATATCCCCAACCAGGATGATCAAAATAAGTGATGAATTTGATAACCTCAACAAAGTTTGAACAAGTTGTGTTGCATGTGTGATGTTTTCATGCATGTATATTTTGTGTCTAAGGTGCAGAGATACAGCTCTCCATGTCCCTTGTGTGCGTCCCTTTGGATGTAGAAGACACACTGAGCTGTTACCAGCAAGCTGTTGAGAAAAAAACACATTGTCTTCAGGTCTTCCAGCATAGTCGCTCATTACTGCTCCTGCTGCTGGGATACACACAGCCCTGTGAGTTCAGTGCTGATTGAGTGGACATATACTGTACATACATAGGGGTAGACAGTATAAACAGTACAGAAAGTACACCAATATGAATTTGCTGTATGGTATAAATTTGACTATACTGTGCTGACCGAGGGAGCCCTCACTTTGCTGGATCAAAATGAATTGTTCCAAAGTTCGGGAGGTTATTCTGAAAATTGGTTTCTCTATGCCATTTATGTGTATGACTTTCTGCTCTATCCCCTCTGTGCAGCTTGATGAGGCATCCATCAAAAATAGACTTGATGCATTCAACTTATTTACTCAAGTAAAAGTGGAAAATTACAGGCTCTGAAATGTAAACAAGGCAAAAAAAGAAAAATAAGAAAGTAACCCTCTGAAGGACATTTCTACTAGCTGTTTCTGTGCAAAACTGACTAAACCTTACCTTTTCTCCACAGTCAGGCCTCTCTTGTTTTGTTATGTCTTTTGCATTGTTTCCATTTTGTTATGTTTTAGCACATCTTTTTGTTGTCTTGTTAAATCTTTTATGTTGTTTTTGTCCTGTTAAATTTTTTCTGTCCTTTTCGTCGTTATGTCTTTCACATTATGTTTGTCTTGTTGTGTCTTTTATGTACTTTGTGCCCTGTTACGTCATCTTTGTCTTTATACATCTTTTTTTGTCTTGTTCAGTCTTTACGTACATTTTGTCTTGTTATGTCTTGCATTGTTTTTTTGCCTCATTGCATCTGTTGTGGGTGATATGCACTGATGGATACACCAAGGAATTGTATTTTCTTTGTGTCCCATCCATTTAGGTTGACATCAGACTTGATATAGGAAAGATGGCACTCGCAATGACCCAAAATAAAAATGCACTTATAACTAAACTAATGAGCCTGTTCTGAAAGAGTAAAAAGTACAGATATTTGTGTTAAAATGTAGGAGGTAAAAATTAAAAAGTTGGCAGAAAAATAAATATTCAAGTAAAGTACAGATACCTGAAAACTCTACTTAAGTACAGTAACAGAGCATTTTTACTTAGTTACCACCTCTGGGTATGGGTTTGAAAAGTCAGACAAGAAGCAGAAAATGATAATCTGCAAATCATGTCAGTGGTGACAAGAGGTGGTAATACATGATATACTTGAGAAAAGGTTTTGTATTTTTTCTATTATTGCGGTTTTAAACATTAAATGTTCTTTAAATACCTCTGCACTGTGTGAAATATGCCCTTGTAATATAGTTTAGCTATAACAGTAACAGTAATAGCTGCCATGAAGTTGCTATACTAGTGCTTTAACCCTTTAGAAGTATTGATATCGAAACCTTAAGAAAAATGAATATACTACTGTTACCCTTCATGCTTCAAATTATATGATGATATAAATTTTAGGTCATACCACCCGTGCACTCACATGACAGCAGTCTGAAACTCTCTCTGTTTGCATCGCTTGTGTCTCTCCAGGCTTTGCGCCACAGTTGCAGCACTGTCAGAGCAGAAGTCTAAGCCATTCTGCAAGCCGAGTTGAATTCAGTCCCATAGTTAGGCCCACTCCAAATATGCAACCTTGTGATCTGACCGAGGAGGACTTCACTACTCCAAGTGCTCTCTACAGCCTCCCTATCAGCCCTGACCACATGCCGACTGTCACTGCTGCATACTCCACCTGCATTAGTAAGAGCAAAAATAATTCAATAACACGCTTTACTTAAATAACGCAGGTTGTCAACACTGAGTTAGATGTGTTATAAAAGAGTAGTAACAGCAGACTAAATATAAGATAATAGTGGAATATCTAGATGAAATACAGATGTGTCACTATGACTGTCAGGTTTTACCTTACTTCCCATGTTCATCTAACTTTTCTTCAGAGTATCTCCAGGCCAATGGTCATGACTCCCTCAGAGTTCTGACACTGCACGAAATAGGAAACCTGCAGTTCTACAATGGAAACACACGGTCAGAATCTGAATCAGTGTGTGTGTGTGTGTGTGTGTGTGTGTGTGTGTGTTGAAGCAAGCCTACAGCTGCAATTAGACAGAAACAAGCTAAGCTATTTGTGGTTATCTTTACATGCTTATATTAATTTGATTTCTGACTGTGTTTTCTCTCCAGGGCTGCACACTCATTCTGGAGTAAAGCTGTAGATTGTGCCTTACAGAGCTCAGGTGTTGTAGAGAAATGGGATGGCGTGTCCTTTGGAGGTGGCTCCCTGCAACAGACCCTGAAACAGGCTGGCATTTGGGGATGTCTACAGGCTGCTGTGCTCACTGCTAAGATTGCGCAGTATGTTTCACTGAGAATTATCATTGATTTGTTTTTTTGTGTGTTGCAAGCATATGCATTTACAGTAAAACTACCTGGTCCTGAACAATGTGTGTTGATCAACAGGTATATCTTAACCTCTGACATTAGCCAGCGCAGCAACTGCTGCCTCTTGTCTGCTCACCTCTTTAAGGTAATATGTCCAGGGGATGTTACATCTCTCTCCTTACAAACAGGTGCCCAGTTGCATAAACCACCTTAAGCTTTAAACTTGAGTATTTCTCTAAAGCAAAATATTTCCCAAAGCGAAGGGGGGTCACTTTGTTGCCATGGTTACGCTTCACTCCAGAAATTTCTTTAATGTTAGTCGACAGCATTATCATCAGTTGTTAGCTAGTTGAGCTAACACACATAGTTAGTCTGTTTTAGCTAGCTTCTCCAAAATTGGCAGCAAAGAGAAACAAAAAAAAGAAACCCAGCCATAACAAATACACACAAGCAGTAGATGTAGCGAGGAGTAACACTGACTGACAAAATCAGTGGAAGAAATCTGACAAAAATTGGTGAGTTTCAATAAAAGCTAACATTATATTAACTTCTGGCTAGCAAGCTACAAAGATACTAGTGCAAATGTCAAATCTATACTCCAACAAGCTGCACATCACTCATACTGCCATGGATTCACAAATTTCACAAATAATTTTGCTTTTAAGGACCTGTTCTGGATCCCTTGAAATTTTCTGGTCGCTAAGGACCTTCTAGCAACACGTAAGGGAATATTTAAAGTTACTACAAGGAACTTTCATATTGTGTTCATTTTGGAGGCCCCTGTGGACAAAAGGTAGTTTCTCCACCATAATAACCACAAAATATAGCGTCAAAAAGAAAATTGTCCGAAGAAAAATCTCCTCCTGCTTCTTTTTAACTTGTGTATGTAACCTTTCCTATGAAAATGTAAACATGGGCTTGTTTCATCTGATTACATGTAGAATCTGACCTGGTGGCAGCCATTATGAACAATTATACAGAAATAGCCAATTTTGGTCTTGTTAATTTAGGTAGGTCATATGGAGGCATCAGTATGAACAGAGACTGTTTAATAGCAAGTTAAAAATTCCTTTAAAAGTAGCTAAGGGCAAACACATAGTAGTGTGAGGGTTTCCCTTACAACATCCTGAAGAAATCCTTATAGTAATTTTATGCCACTCATTTTTTCCCAAGGCATCCTTCGATGAATATTTAAGGGAAACCTTAGCCTAAGTAGCTTTATGCAACTGGGCACTGGTTTTTACTTTTGTTGCTGGATGTTCTATTGAGAAAATTAATATAGGAGAAGTCTTTGCTCTCATGATTGTTTTATTGTCTGTGTTTGTGTGTGTTCATTCTGACATGCTTGTGTGTGTGTGTGTGTGTGTGACCCACTTTCCTAGTGTGTGCTATGTTGCTCCCTGGCTCAGCCCCAGGTCGACCTCCAGTACGCCTATCACAGCATGGGAAATGAACTGCTCTCTGGAGTCGACCTTTTCTCTGAACCCCACAGGGTCGACCTCAGCACCACTGTAGCCAGCCTTAACTTCATCTGCCACTGGCTTTACACCACAGGCTACTACATCACGGTACACACACAAACACTGTCTGCTTAGATTCATTTTGTGCTGCAATGCTCAAGATAAATAATTGACTTAGTGTTAAATTATATTTATTTATTTAATTTCAGCTACTGCCCATACTAGCCCTTTACCTACACATAGTTGGGACTGTGTGCAGAGATGTGCAACGCACCATTGAGGGAAAAATACTTAAGGTCAGCATTTGTGTTTGTCTTCTATATAGCCATGAAAATGTTTTCCTCTCACAGTCCTGGTGGAGTTTTTAGTCTGGGTCGGTGTTTTCTGCAGATACGTGCCCTTACTGAACTGTGTCTGTTCACTGAAGCTGTAAAAGAATCAGTTCAACTCACTCAAGGAACAGGGGTCCTTCTGCCTTATGGACACTACATCACCAAAGACAATCTCCAAGTATGAACACACACATATGGACACACACATATGTTTACCTCTTTGCCTTTTTTTTCTCTTCCGTCCGTGTAAGCTGGTAATATTAAAAAGTGTTGCATCTCACTATTGTTGACATACTCTTCAAAATCAAAATCAGAATCTATTATATTGCCAAATAGGTTTTCACATACAAGGAATACACTGTGGTGTATTGGTCCATAAGAACAAAGTACTAAGAATATAAATAAAGATTAAGGTAAGTACTGTGAGTCAACAACAGCAGCATAAATTGAAAATAAGAAATGTCAACATACAACATTACATAAAAGAGTGAAGGAGCTGTACAAGCTTATGCAGGAATGTAATATGTAGAGTAAGGCTGCACAATATGGTAAAAAAAAAGTCATACTGCAATTATTTTGACTGAAATTGTTACTGGGATATGTGGTACGATTAATGGGAATAATCATTTTTGCATAATTTGTTAATTTTCATTAAAAAAAAAATCTCCATCTCTTATGATCTCCATGCCATGATGTGGACAACAAGATTTGTAGGCCAGGGCATCTCTGCAGCCACACAGTACTTAATTATAATGCTGTTTGTTGTACATTTTACATTGATCAAAAAATTGCAGGGTTCTGCGATCTGGATATTGCAATTGATCATATTGCATTTTTTCTAATATTCTGATTAATTGTGCAGCCCTAATGTAGAGGGTGGAAACCTGAAACCTCCAGCACAGAGCGTATATGTCAGTGTAGAGAGTCCGAGTTAGCATTAGCTGTTTCAGCCACTGCCAGCTACAGTCTAACAAGTTAACAAACAACATAAAGAAAAGATGCTAACACCACTTACCATTCAAATACATCAACTTTGGTGCAGACTCCTCATCTGAGTCTGGGTCTGACCCCAGCTCAACATGTATGGCTGAATCTCTCTGATGTTTCCTCTAATGGCAACGCTAACTATCTTGAAGCACACTGCTCTATTACTGGTCAACCCAGCACAAGCAGAGATGGTGGGTGCAGCGCAAAGCCAGTTCCAGAATTTCTTTATGAGGTAGAAAGAATAGATTTCAATATCAATTTATTTTTTAAACCTTTTATGCATGATAACCATGTTAGACAAAATATTGATCGTAGAAGAGGATACATTGTTTACATGCTTTAAAAAGTGTCTTGGGGGGGACTTTAAGGACACAAACTGTCCAGTATCTCTGGAACACTGCCATGTCGACTTTACAGAATACTTGGCTTTGCATTGTTATATTGTTTTTCATGTATGCCTATAGTTATTATAAACTGTGCTTATTGTGCAGCCTGTGAAGATGTTCTACAGCAACAGGTCTCTCCCGGACAATGCTGAGGTACTGTCTACAGTATATACATTTTTTTTCTTGGTTGCTGAAGAAAATCTTGGGGCACTTAATCAGTGTAATTAACTCAAATATTCTTGTAAAATGAAATCTTACACTGTTTTGGCGGAAGATCTGTCACATAAATCATTCTTTAAAGGAATAATCATTCCCCACAGTTTGTATGGTGCAAGTGCAATATTCTTTGCTTTGCATGTGACACTTAATCTCTTCTCTCCAATCAACCCACTTCCTTTCAGCCTTCCCAACACATTTGAAAACATCAGTCCAAATCAGGCAAATATTCTTATATGATGCACTGTCACAAATATACACAAACATTTACACACCCTCCCAGCAGCAGCTAAAAAAAAATGCTGTATTGACCTATTCTCTGTTCCCATGCTGCTGTTTCAGCTATGCATTTGTATAGCCTTTTCTAAAAAGATTTTTTTTTTTTACTAAACTTGCCTACTAATTTATTTCTTATGAGTGTAATGTATGTGTATGTGGGGCTTGTGTTTAGGCTTTGGAACAACTTCTGAACTGTGACTTTGCTCCAGAGGTCAGCACTCTGTGTGGATCCACATTGTGCCTCCGATTCAACCTTGCTCGTATTCAACTAATCCTAGCACTCAGTAAGACCGTTCCTGGCCTTCCTGTTCCAGGTCTGTAAGCGAGAGCACTTTCTTCTCTCTGTTATTTATGTTGTTTATTTTTTGGATCGCATGAATTCTCTCATTGGAATTTATTTGATAAAATACGTTAAATTTGTGCAAGAACATTAGGGTAGGACACATACTATTACATTAAACTGACTTACATATCGTAGGAACATGTCCTTTTTGTATTCACCATTTTTTCATAAATCCAACAGGTCTATGTGTCTTCTTGAGATAAACATGCCTCACTACTTGAAAAAATAGAAACAATTTATCATCAGGATTGGTAATATATTGGGTCAAATACTGTAGTTAAATGTCAGTTTTTGGATATGAGTAACCACCTTTAGTATCATCTCCCGTTCACTTAAAATACACCTAATAATTTGTTTTCATTCTAAAAGGGTTACTGTGGATCAAAAGGGTTTTTTTTATGTACAAAGTGGGAATGTCTTCCAGATTCTTTTGAAGGAGAAGCTCGTACCAACATAACAAGTTGTTCGGTGAACTCAAAACACCAGAGTCTAAACACAGAAGTGCCAAAAGTGCTGACTCTTGATACAGAGAATGAGAAACTCACTCCAGAAGGGATTAAGGTAGGACTTCCTGGGGATTTTTCAGTAGATATTTACTTGAGGGGTATATCACTTACTGTAATATTTATATTGTGCTATTGTACCTTACTGTGAATATGGAGCAACTTTTTTTCAGGTGTGTCTAGAAGGGAACCCTAGATTTGCAAGATTTGTGAGTGCTGTTTCTTCATCCTCAGTCTAAGATTGTATCGTAAAAAAGATGACTTATTTATTCTACTATTTATATAATTTTTGTTTTCTGAGTAGCATAAAGGCTATAACTAGCATCTTGTTATACAACCCTGTATTATAAAATGATGAACCTTGTATCTTATTAAATAGCCAAGTAGCCAATGTCATGATTTGTAACTTTAGGACTGGCCTGCGTGGGGTGCACTGCTTTTATAAATGTTCTCTTTTTTTGTTTTGTAGCCACACTATTGCTTATGTCTGTTCTTATTTATAGTCTAAGAAGGTGTAAAGTGTTTAGAGTACAAATATAAAGCACTTTAAATTATTCAGACAAAGACAATAAAATCAGTCTTGGTGTTATCCTCGAACACTACCGATGAGCTTTAAACAAAAATATTTAGAAGCAGCTCCAGGAGCGTCATATCTGTCATTGTTGGGTGCATGTGCAAGAGCTTTGCCAATCTAGGGTTCCTTTTCAGACACGACCCTTTTTTTAAACTTTTGCATCAACCTGCCCATATCTCTCTTCTGCTCTGTTGTAGTTCCTTTTGCTAGAGGGAGCATCCTCCTTGTTGCACTCCATTTCGCAGCAGTTCACATCTCTCTCATGTAGTGAAATAGAGAACCTGGAACTGGTAATAGAGTCCAATCTACTTAAGGCCAACCTGTACCTGCAGCAAGGACATGCTGCACTGAGGTATGGGAGCCCGGTGCATGTGTGTGTTTATATGCTTATTTTTTGTACCTCCTGACTATCCTACCCAATTTAACATCCTCCCTCAGCTCTGAGATGGCAGTTTCTTCCTTGGTGCTGCTGCAGACGTCTCCTGTAATCTTGAGAGGATCTATACCGGGCTTTCAGGAACCTGCGTCTGAGCTCCCAAATGCCAGGACTGGAAATGAACAGGTAGCATGTTTATATAAAATATTTGCAGAATCAAATCCTGACTTGTGTTCTATGTGGCAAAGATTACAGAACATGACAACATTACAACTAGCAGAATCCCCTGCAATGAAACTGCAGACTACAGCATATAAGTGGTACCTCTGAGTGTATTATCAGCTGAATGTGATACAGTGATGTCAACTTTTTTCATTTACAGTTCTTACAAGTGGTAACACACATTTCTCTTTACTAACTTCACCTTTTCAATAGCTTGTTCACACCGTTCTCTTTACTGACATGCAGCTTCACACGACAGTTATTCTCACATCCAATATGCACTGATGCAAGTTTTTAGATCATCCCGTTTTGGTTGCCATTTCATGCATTTCAGGCATGGTTTTGAAGGATGTAGCAGTGTTCTTATTTATATATTTGGTCTCACACCTATGTTAATGAAAATTGAAAGTCTGAAAGAGTAATAAACAACTTTATAAGTTATTGTTTTGCTATCTTATCCAAAAAGTGACGAGATAACCAAATGTGAGCCCACAAGAGCACACATCAGACACAACACTCTGTTTGACACAGGACGGAAGGCTTTGCCCCCAGTTTTTAGAGAGTTCCTTCATACACATCTCAAAATCAACTCTGACAACTTTTGCTTCCTAATAGTAACAAAGTGTGTGTCACTCATTTCACAATGACTTTGAAAAAAAAAAAAACCCAAAACACTAACAACAGGTAGCATTACAATATTTATCACTATTTTCTTTGACATAGTATTATTTTATCCAGCATTTATTGCATCCAAGAGTTCCATCTTTTATGTGGCTGGTGGTCATAAACTTTCCACCACCATGAGGAGCATCGTCCCACATGATAAAACTTTCTGGATCCCGTCTCACTAGCCCCTTTTGCTCACCAGGCACAAATCTTTCATTGAGGTCATCAAGGAGTGAAAATGGGCAATCAGTGTTACAATATATGTCTCTGTAAGAAGTTACAGTTACTGTAAACTATGCACAGAACCACACTGCAGGAAGAGAATGGTGATTGGTGTGTATGCATGTGTTAAATCCTGTCTACAGGGTACTAAAGGTTGCAGTGTGTCAAACCCCCTGCATGGAGACTGTTGCAGAGCAATTGAGGCCAATGAGAGAACTGGAGTCTCTCTATGGCTGCGTTGCCGCCTGGCTCTGGTCCACAGCCTGGTTGCACTCCTCCCTGCCGCTGCTTCCCTGTTCCCAGGTCTGTTCATGTGTTGTGCTGTTCTTTCTTTTTTTCTGAGAGGTGTACAGTAAACTAAATCAATTCACTATTGTCACAAAAATTGCAAATGTCAAAAGTAATCTTCTTTCCAAAGCAAAATACTACTTGGGGTACATGTCAAAAACACACAAAAGACTGTTTGCTCCATTACATTGTTTCACATAGCAAGAGTTTCTAATTATGCCCAGTTTAGATTTTTATAAAATTGAAAATTGAAACATTTTCCACTGTAAGGTAGTGATAGAATCATGAATATTAGATATTAAATGTGTATAAACGTGCGTGGTTATGGTATTTTTCAGGGAGGAACCTCAATGAGGAGGCAGCTCGGCTGATACATGAGGGTGTTGATGAATGTTCACTATGGGGAGACCTCGATATTCAAGCCCTTTTTATGATCGAAGGTGCAGCATTAGAAGCACAGAGAGGCAAAACTGATGACAGCATGGCATTGCTGCAGGTAACATCACACACACATACACACAGGCAAAAACACATACACAAACACACCTATTTTTTTATTATTTACCAAAAATGCGTTTTACAGAACAAAGAGAAAGAAAAAAAACATTATTAAAGAATCTCCCAAAACATGGCTATAGCTTCAGGTCGTACCATATGTAAACATTTAATCTCTATTCTATATTTCATTTGATTTAATGTTTGAGCCGTGGCTTCAGATGCTGTTTAGCACGTGCTGCAAGGCCATTCACCTTTTGTTGGGCTCGTCGCAGCTGCAAATGCACTTTGGAGAGGCAGTAGTGGAACGGAGAGACAAGCCATGTACCAGCTAAAGTTTACATCGAGCTAGCCAGGAGTCGAACCTAGAATCTTCTGATCCGTAGTCAGACGCGTTATCCATTGCGCCACTAGCCCCACGCAGAGGTGCAGGTGGGAACGGCGTGGTTCTCCCGGCATGGCATGCAAACAGCCATGGCCTTGTACGTTGTAGACGAGTGTGGGGAAAGCCTTGAATAGGAAATTGGGGCCTTGAATAGGTAAATTAGCTTGAGCTGTCCGAAACTGTGTAAATTCAAGTAGAGGTCGGAGTACGTTAAAGCAACGACATAAAAGAAGAACAGCTCAGTAATGCTGCCGTGACCCGGATTCGAACCGGGATTGCTGCGGCCACAACGCAGAGTACTAACCACTATACGATCACAGCCACAAGTTGCGCTCAGTGCCTCCTTGTTGTACTGAGTGCCTCTTTGTTGTGCGCGCGTAGCACCTGTTGTAAAAAGCAGTGGAGCCCCACAGACAGCTTATCTATCACTGCTGTGTATGATGTTCAGGGCCAAATTTTGTTTTTCAAAGAAAGATAAGTAGCAAGTAACAGTAAAAACCAGAGACGTTTCATGATGGTTCTGACTGACTGAAAGGTTCCAGGGTTCAACATCAGTTTTAATTTTTTTCTCTCTTTTTTTCTTCTTTTCACTTGCCCAGTCAGGCACTGTGTCCGAAATCTACTTGCTGGAAGTCAAATTTCCTCGCTCCTATGCAACTTATTTTCCTTCTTTAGTGGTTTCAAATAACAACAAAGACAAAGTTGATTGACTTGTGTAATCTTTCAAGTAAGTAAATCAGAAGGAGGATACGCTTTGTAATGGATGCAAGGCAACAAACACTCTTGCGTGTGGCAAACGGTCTGATAACTAGCCGTCCTCAGAGATGGGCTGGCTAAATGTGAACCTGTTTCCATCTTTGGTGAGTTGCTCGACTTAGTAGCCCTAGGAGGCATTTTACTCGCCTGAGAAGAGGGCAGTCCGTATTGTTGAGCCCTGGGTTCAGATGCCGCTTAGCACGTGCTGAAAGGCCATTCACCTTTTGTTGGGCTCGTCGCAGTTGCAAATGCACTTTGGAGAGGCAGTAGTGGAACGGAGAGACAAGCCATGTACCAGCTAAAGTTTACATCGAGCTAGCCAGGAGTCGAACCTAGAATCTTCTGATCCGTAGTCAGACGCGTTATCCATTGCGCCACTAGCCCCACGCAGAGGTGAAGGTGGGAACGGCGTGGTTCTCCCGGCATGGCATGCAAACAGCCATGGCCTTGTACGTTGTAGACGAGTGTGGGGAAAGCCTTGAATAGGAAATTGGGGCCTTGAATAGGTAAATTAGCTTGAGCTGTCCAAACTGTGTAAATTCA
>JAJHUR010099474.1:7908-23800 GCA_027495735.1 Lutjanus campechanus | reverse complement strand
TAAGTCAACTATATGACCTGCTATAACCTACACTGTAAAAAAAAAGTTACAGTGAAAATGAATAATGGTTAATAACTTAATATTTTGAATTGCAACTATTATATTTTCAAGCAGCCAAGAAAAGTCAATTATGTCAACTTTAGTTTATTTCAAAATAAGAGTTTGTCTTGAAAGTCAAAAATGTAGTGAACTGAGTTTTCTTAACTTTTTTACAGTCTAATTTACCATATAAAGGGTTCTTTGACTCGTCCCAATAAGAGAACCCTTTTTGGTTCCTGTTAGAACCTTTTATGAAGAGGTTAAGCCTTTTATCTTGTAATGGTTCCACCAAGAACCCTGTCTAGGGACTCTAACCACCTTCTAAGTCTGCTAACCAGAACTGACCCAGGGGGTTCTAACAAGAACTTGTTTGAATTTCAAGGGTTTTCTTGAGAACCAACTCAGGGGGTTCTGCAAGAACTTTTTTATATTTCAAGGGTTTTCTCTAGAATGACTCAGGGGGTTCCATCAAGAGCTCTTTTATATACCAAGGGTTTCCTCTAGAACCAACACAGGGGGTTCTACCAAGAATGTTCTTTTTTTACTTTTTGAGGATTTTCTCTAGAACTGACCCAGAGGGTTCTACCAAGAACCAAGAACCCTTTTATATTATGGCTCAAAGAACCCTTGGCAAAAGAGTTCTTTGAGGTTTTCAGCAACCCTTAGTTTCACACACACACACAAAAAAAAAAAAACCCATGACAACCCCTTTCTTCAAAAAAGGATTCTTCAGAACTAAATGGTTCTGGGTAGAACCTCAGAACTTTAGGAAGAACCCTTTTGGAACCCTTATTTCTAAGAATGTACAGTCTTTTGTCACTTACGTAAGTTTACACTTGGAGATTCTCACACACACTTAAAAGAGGAGAGTGAGTATTCAATTAGTTGCGATCTGCAGCTTCACCACTAGATGTCACTGAATCCTACACACTCGTCCTTTAAGTCAGATATTTAATTTATTATCTCATAATTTGACTCAGCAGTTAAGATTTCTGATCTTGGCTAAATTTTGACCCGCTATGAGTATTTTTATCTTCGTCAAGACTTCATTTTAAATGACATTAATGCTGTTTTCTGGCATTAATGGGCTCCCGTATCTCTCTGACTGGTTTACAGTAAAGAAGGAAAAACATCTTTAACACCTTTTCATGATTTGCTTTATAGAGCTGCCTCACTGGGTCACGACGGCGTCACAACAGGGGTCCTCTCCCGCCGCTGTTTTTGATTCTCCGCGCGGAGACGGGGGGGAGAAACGCATGAGTCACATTTATAAGGAACTGTGATTCAGACTCATCAGTCATGATGAGAGGAGGAGAGACACAAAGATCGGGATGACAGCATCCAACACATCCAACTCAAAGTCACAAGAAAACCACTAAGTCTACTAACAAGCCCGCTCTCCTTACATGCCTTGAAATAATTAAGCACAAACTCGCCGTGCCTGCCAAATCTGCCAGATCAGGGTGCTGTGATAAATCTCTGTGGGAGAAAATTTGATGTGGGATTGTTCCCCTGATCTTCTAAATTTGTGTATGGCAACTTAATAGCGTCTGAATGCTAAGCTCGTGTAGTGTGTTTTACTACTCTGGTGACTCCATGCTGGCAGAATGCTTGCTTCCCTCCACTGGTGGGGGAAAACCTTTTTATTTGTGGTCTCTGAATCTTTATTCTAGGCTACTCATAAAGCACCGAGATGAGTGATATCATGTGGTCTTCATCAACAAGGGAGCTGTTTGTTAAACTTTATGGTCATTTAAACGGAAAGATTAAAGGCCGTGACACACAGGCAAGGTTACAGAGCAATGGGAACTTCAGCCGACAATTTTAACAAGCCTTTCATGATTCTTTTTCTACTCACAGCACAGAACAAGAGGGTCCTCACACTGTCAACCTCTGCAAAAACCCACCTCCAATATATATAAATATATATATATATATGTTATGAGTGTTAAATATGTGCCATTAAAGGACAATTCCACTGATTTTACACAAGAAAACAGGACGGTGGACACGGTGTGATTTCACAGCCCAATCTACTTACAAATAACACAACTTTATACTTTCAAATAACGTGCACTGCATATGCCAAAGTCCAATTTAGCTTTTCTCCCATTAAAGTAGAAATATGTAATATCTTTACTGTACTAAATCATCAAATGACCACGATATGTCACAAGAGATTTTAAGGTCAGCATGTTCTCTTTTGAAATGTACATTATGGACGGCAATAAGTTTTTTCTCTCTCGCCCATTTCACATTTCTTAGAGTTGATAAAAATGCCGAATGTTTGCCGGATGAGTGAGTGTGTGTTTATGAGTCATAAGAAATCATTAATCTTTAAGTAGGAGTAGATGGTCATAACAGTTAAATTGAGCAGAATGTTAATGGGGTTTGGCAGGCAGTCACTTAACTCCAAAACTCCAGAGTGTGTATTTTTAGAGCAGCAGGCTTCTGTTTTCAGGATAACAGGCTTTGCTGAACATTGACAGACAGCTGACAGTTATAAACAGTTATAAACACTCACGATCACTTGTCGCTGTCAAAATATAGTTGCACTCGTCTTGTGCTCTTGTTCATTGTCCCTGCAGCCTGCAGGCAAACTGCCCGAGCTTTGAGTTTAGGGAGGAGGGGGCAGGGGAAAACAACTCGCTTATCATATATCAAATAAGGACTCAACTTATTCAATATATCAGCTACGCCTCCAACTCACTCTTCAGGCTGCAGTTCTCATCTTTGAACCCTAAAAAGTTGCATATTTTTCCTGTGGAAGGCAGATGTGTACAACTGCTGTACCACACAGGCCCAAGGCATGAGTGAACTCAGTGCCTGCTTCAGCCCCCTGTGACCACCAGAGGGCCCCCAAGAGAGCTTGATTTTGTTTTTTAATTTACATTATTGTGATTATTAATCATATACAAACACAATATAATATAACCAGCCTGGCTAGCTGATACTACTGGTTCAATAAATTCCGTCTGTCTCTGTCAGAGCTGGTGTCATGTTCATGCACACAGTCAAAGAATAACTTTAAATATTAAATATTCCCTCCAGGAAGTTGCGATTGCAACAATTTATGCAACTTCAACCAATCCCTGAGAATTCTGCACGAAAATGCAATTTTGTCCAAACTACCAACTCAATGTTTTGTTTTATTATTCACAGTTCTTTTTTTTTGCATTTATATTTTATCTCATCACAGGTACTGAAAAGAAAAACATTTGTCACTGTTATTGACATTTATCAGTGCTCTGTTTTTATAAATTTGTTATATATTTGTTATATATTTTGTTATAGTTTTTGTAATCAGAATAAAATGAGCTTTTATTCCCCCTGAAACTGTCTTTGATTTTGATGAATTTGATGAAAGCCTGTGAAATCCTGGTCTTGTGAGTTTTCTACCTTTTAAAGATTAAAAATCACAGAAGAGTAAAAACACACCTCTGCTGACATTGATATGTAGCATTGATACTCAGCTAAAACAATAAAATTGATAATGGATATGTTAAATTTGCAGTAGGTGACCAAATGATGAAGTATTAACAATAATCAATAGTATTAGAGGCACTGAGGTATTAGGGGGCCCCCACATTAAATTCTGTTCACGGCCCCATAAAAGTTTTGTCCGGCCCTGAGTCTCACTCAGACTGTTCTCCTGTGTGAAAGTTCTGTGTTCTCCCTCCTCCCTTTGTGGACTCTCTTGTTCTTTAATTATTTCAACCCAAACCAACGTTTGCTTCCTAAACGTAACTGAGAAGTTTTGTTGAATGAATCTGACCAAACTACGACCATTTCATAACAATAACCGCATGTTTATTTTTGTTACCACGGTAACCTGACTGTGGGTCAGACGCTGAAGGAGAAGGACTCGAGGTTTCACCTGCACACAAAACTGGACTCTATTTGAAAGTGTGATGTCATGTTACTCGTACGCAGATCGACAGGTTGAATGAAAAAATGCTGTTGCATTATGGGAACTGGATTATCTGGCGTTTTTTTTTTTAAACTTGACTCATATCAAGGAAACTAAAAGTCAAACCCTGTGAAAAGTCCGGATATTTCGACCTCTACAGCTCAATATAATAACTCATCTCTTTGAAATCTTCAGATTTTATGGAAGTGAATTTAGAACAAAAACACAGAGCGAGGCATCGTTTTATTACTGTGATCAAAGTCTGTTCTATTCATCTATACATCATCTAAAAGTCTGTTGGTATATTATTTTACTTTATCTATTTATTAATTAACTTATTTATGTTCTTTGTCATATTATTATTGTTATTTACTTATTATTTCTAAACATATTCTCTCTTGTAGTATTTTATTATTTTATCTTGTGCTCTTAACTTTTCACTTACTTTTGTTACTGTTTGGAGTTTTATGTATTTATTTACTTATTGGTGTAACCTTTTATATTATCTATTATTATTATTATTAACTCATTTATGAATCTTTTATTCAGTGGATTGTTTTCCTTTTTATACTCTTTTCTTTTTTCTAATTTCAATATGAATTCTCTCTTTTAGAACTTTATCATTTTATCAGCTGTTCTTAACTTTTCACTTACTGTTGTTACTGTTGAGTTTTTATTTATTGATTCCTGATTTTAATTTATTTAGTTTTTTCCCCCTATTTTTAGATTTTATTCTGCCTCTGGTGTTTCCTCATTTATGATCGTGTTGTGTTGTTCTTTGTGCTTTATCAGTCGGGGAGTCTCGGGAGGTTTATTGTTTTATTGTGTGAACTTTGTGTTACATTTGTTGTTTCTATATGAAAAGTGGAAGATGAATAACATCTGATCGACGGATTAATTGACTGAATGAGGATAACTTAATCAATAAATGTACACAAATGCAAACACAATATTTGAAAATCAAGATATATTTTGGGGACAGGGAAGTAACTAATTACAACTACTCAAATTACTGTAATTGGGTCATTTTTTAAAGGTACTTAATTTTACTTGTAAGTAATCTACTTAGTTACTTTTAAAGTAATATTTGAGTACTCAGTCCTATTTGAATTAATACCCAAATCTTTCATCTGCATTTTTATAGCCAATAAAGGCACAAAACGGAGCAATGAAAATCTTGACACACAGAAAAAACAAAACAAACAAAAAACAAAAACAAAACAAAACAAAAACAGACAAAAACAAGCAACAATGCACTGGCTCCTGCCTCTGATGACTTTATTGTATTTTAATATCAGTAGTTTTAATTGTAATTGAGTAACAGTTCAGTAATCTAACAGTACTTTCAGTACTCTTTCCAACGTAAAACCATCATCTAATCATCATAAATCTCATATTTTTAAAAATAAAAAAGTCCGTTTTTCTTCACTGCGGGTTTACACAACTCATAAACACCTTCAACAAACATCAGTACAAAAGTATTCTGCACTTTTGCAACTCTTTCTCTGCAGTCCTCCTCATCCTCAGCACCGCTCCTCAGTGAATACAAATGTTCTCCCTCACAGGGGGCGCAGGCTAAGTGTTCCTGCGTTCCTTATCTGAAAGGATCTCTATCCTGCTTTAACGAGGCACTTGACCTCCCTCGGCGCTTTCTACTCCCCGGCTGACGCAAAAAAAAGTGGGCTGGCGGAGCGCTAAGTGCAGGAGTTTAGAGGACTGAAACATCACTAGTGGAGCAGACTTCATTTAGAGCGCCTATCCGTGTCCAGCCGTCTCTCTCGGATGTTACTCACACGCAAAGACCTCGGCGGAGATAACCGGGATGTGTACGGATGTGCGTGAGACAGACGACACTCACGTTTCCTCAAACTTGTAGCAGCCTCCTCCATTCAGCAAGTTGAGAGGTGGATGAAACTTTTTTTTTTTCTCTCTCTCTCTCTTGAATGAGAATCCCGCCGCTGGCTGCCACATCTGGACTCTCCGGAGCTGTCAAGTCCAGCAGCAGCAGCAGCAGCAGCAGCAGCAGCGCCACAACGTTTAGCCGGACCTGACCTGACCTCCCTCTTCTCTTCTGTCCTCCCTAAGGCGGATTATGGGACTTTAAACTCTTGTGTCTTTATTTTTGAAACTTTTTTCCTTGCTTTTTTGCATAATTACAAGGCACAACATGGAACACGCAGTCCTCAGAATAACATGCGTCTTGGTGGTTATCTGTCTCTTGGATAAAAGGTGAGTTTAATAAGTAAGGTCTGAATTTAAACTTAAAAAAAATATATTAAAGTTGATCTCTGGCTCTTTATTTTATAAAACCGTGTTCAACAACTTTATTTTTTAATATATTTTTACTATATGTGCCTAAATGACACATTATCAAGTGAATTAAATAATTATCTACAACATAAAAGTCAGAAAAAGTTAACCTACCTGCAATTAAAGCAAGAAAAACTTGTGAGCCTGGAGTAAATTTGCACAATGTATTGAATTAAATATTACATGAATTTAAAACAGCTCTATGTTTGAAATCAGACCACAATATGTTCTTAAAGTTCACATGTAAAACGTAAAAATTAAGAATGGGGCATTAGTTTCGTTTTAAGAAGTTCCCTAAGATCTGTTGCCAATTCCCATGCACCCCAAGCATTCCCAAACAATGTTGCCAATCAATAAAAAGTTGCCCTTTGGAAAGACAGTTGTTGAAACAGGTCTGCGCTCAGAGCAGGAAACACAACAGGTAGCAACAGAAGCCCAACTGGAATTAAGAGGCACACAGTTCGACATGAAATGCCACCTAGAAAGTAGGGCGCCAGCATGCAAGTGAGCAACATTAGATGTCACGGCAGCTTGTATTTTTTTATTGTAAGTGAAGTCCAAAGCTGCTGGCTGGTTCTTCAGAAAGAGAACAATAAAAAAAAAGTTGGTTTGTGAACTTTTAAAGAGTCTTGCAGAGGAGGAATGTGCAGAACTTGCACATGTCGATGAAACTATATGTGAAGAAATAGTATGCAAAGTTTCTGCAGCTGCGTCTCTGCTGTGTGTGTTACTTCACCCTCCTTCCCTACACCTGGTATTTGTGTGCGCTTGAGCATGTGCGTGTTACATGCTCCTGACTCGTGTGTCTCAGCCGTACAAACACTGAGATGCTCAACCTGTGTTTTACTTGTAAGGATAATGAAAAGAAGAAAAAAAAAAAAAAGCCAGGCACCTTTCAGCGCTCAAGCCATCATCACCGCAGTCTGTGTTTTCCTTGTTATTGCTGTTACGGTTTCTCTGTGAAGTAGAAAAGGGCTTTGACCGTTGTCAGCCGAATTACTGTTGTTTGCATGATTGATCTGCGACAGGAGCAGCAGACAGTCGAGTACAGAGACACACCTTACAGCGAAAAAGTCATTGAGCTTACAGGCTAACTGATTTCCTGAGGTGATTTTACAGGAAGTCGCATTTCCCTGCTGTGTGTATCTAAAACTGTTACTACTATTGGATTCATGCCAACAAAAGTAGATGCACTTCAACTAACCTGTTCTGTTGTAGCCCATAATTATTATCCTGCAGAGTTAGGTCAACATCAAGGTGAAGATCAGGAGACAAAACCTGAATTTTGACTAAAATTAATACTAAATGCTGCACAGCATGTCGCTGGTTTTGGTGCATGCATTTAAATCAGTATAAAGACCCACAGGACCTTTTTTCTTTTTATTATTTTATCGGTGGCAACTTTGCATGATCATGAAATGACTCAACAAAAACCAAACAAATAGATGTGAGAGTGCATTTTGCTGTTAAACCGCCAGCATGTGGAGATGGTTTTGCAAGAGTCAACTTCACAGGGGAACATCGAGTCAGGGCGTCTGTTTGCTACTGTGGGAACTGGGCGTTGGTGCGACACCCAATCAACATTAACAGTCCCCAATTAGACATTTGTGAGCAACAAAAGCAAATAAAACAGAGACGGAGGGGATGATTTATGAGTTGTGTTTTGTCTTGTCAGTAACCTGACCTTTGTGCTCCCTGCAGGGTAGACTCCAATGAAATCTTGGGCCTGAAGCTCCCCAACATCGACCCGATCCTGAATGCCAACACGGTGTGTCTGACGCTGCCTGGCTTGACGCGGCGCCAGCTGGAGGTGTGCATGCGTAATCCAGACGTGACGGCTTCAGCAATCCAGGGAATCCAGATTGCCATCCACGAGTGCCAGCACCAGTTCAGAGGGCACCGCTGGAACTGCTCCAGCCTGGAGACGAGGAACAAAATACCGTACGACAGCATAGTCTTCAAAAGAGGTGAGTTTTATGGTCACAAAACCATATATTGCAGGAATGGGCCCACTGTATAATTTTAATTAAATTCACATCTGCCTTTCTTCAAACCATTTTGCATCTTTTCTATTAAAAATTCAAGTTACAGCACTGGGGGATGCAAACTTGTGTAGATTTTACATGTTAAGAATTGCAAAAAAAAAAATCCCATTAGAGGAGACACCTGTAGGGCAATAAGGTGTAAGATGTCACCACAAGCTAACTGCGGAAAAAACAATGGAGTACAGGCATGCAGTTCAAAAGTTTGGTCTTCAAACAGGCTGTGGTTTCATCCTCAAACACACTTTGATAGAACACCTTGAAAGGATCGGCTTAGAAAGATTAGTCGCCACAAAGATACACATCCTAAACAAGCCATGGTGTGATATTATCCTCATTAACAGAGAAAAAAGGGATCATTTTCCACCATGTCTTGATCGTTATCACACAGGAATGCAGTCCTCCACATGGTTAGGTTATCTCTAGTGACTAGCAGGCTGGTATCCACTTTCTAATCACCGCACTGTATCTCCTCAACAGCCCGCACAAAAGTAGCGGGTAACTTCAAAAGCAGTTAGTCACCTCAAGATTACCAAACCTCATGCAGATCAGTTTCCCCTGACGCTTTGTAGTGCTCGGAGCTTTGCAAGTCGGCCACAAAGGATGAAAGAGGATCTTCAGAGTTGGGAAGCCTTCACATGGACTCATCCCAGGTTAATGACTGGAAAAGGCGTCATTCTTAGTTGCCAGGGTGCCTGGATGGATGAACAGCGCACAGTGTGGTCGGTAGTTTGAGTTTTGAGTTGCTTTCAATTTAAAGGAGGAACTTAGTGCTCAAAACTGAATCAATAATAGATTCCTACAAACTTTGCAGCCAAATCTTTAGAAACGACTGGCTAACAAAGCTTTAAAATGTTGTTAGAAAATTAATTTCTACTGAAAGGGCCTTGGCATGTTGGAATTCATGCATTTCATTTAAATATATCACACTGAAGTACACTGACTTTGGTACGATGACATCTAACTGTTGTTTTAAGTTTGACTGTTGACCCCAAAATCAAAAATACATATTTTCCTCTTATCAGTAGTGCTATTTATCCATCTAGACTGTTTTGGTGTGAGTTGGTCTCTCGAATAAAATGAGATGGCACTAGATGGCACTTGGCTTGTGGTGCTCAAAGCGACCCCCAAAAAAACCTTTGAAAAACCCAACAGCAATGTTTTTTTTTTTCCAGAAATCATGACCCAGTTGCCCAAGATTAGGGTTTGGGCACCAAAAGCAGATGCTAATATGGCACCAGTTTCTATAAAGCTGGTACTTACCAGCACGAATCACAACTCAGATTTCAATGCCTCATTTCAGTGCTGCTTAAATGCCAAAGTTATTGATCGCAGTAGTTTCCTTGTGGTGCAGATGTTAAAGTCAACAGAAGCATCACCACACGTGCCATCACTCGCTAACATTACAGCTGCACTCTCCCTACATGGCTCTGGCAGCAGGTAGCCTACCGTTAGCTAGTTAAATTTTGACCGAAACTGTCTAAAGTGTGGCTGTGTTTCAAATGAAAGGATTCCAATATCAGGCAGGACATGCAACAAATGTTCAAAAACATTTGCGTGTAAACAGGACAAGCAACTACGCTTAAAAAGGAAGGCTGTACTTTAAACTGTCAATAGTTCATAAATTGTTCATTTTCAGGCTCAGTTAGCGATGAAAAAAGCTGCTCTTTAATGTTGTCGACTGTCATCTTGTGCTTCTTTTATTTAAAGTATTGGCTCAGGCACAGTTTTTGGCCCCTGACCCACTTTAAAAGCATCGTCTTAGCACCTTTATTGTGAAAAACCCAAATGCAACCCAACCCCACTCAAGATAAACTGTGTTGTGAGCAGTTTCATTTAGGAACTGTTTTCTTTTTACTGACCCACACATGCCAACAGTATCACCGTGCAGCAGGAGGTGTGCATCTACTCATGGAGGAAAGGCTACAGCTCAGCTGAGGACACCAACCGTGTTTACGTCCTGTGCTGTCACAAGCACAAGCCTCTGTCACAGTTCTCCAAGTCCACGATTCAATACAATTTTTCGAGTTAAACATTTTTTTTTTTTTAGCACTGATGCCATTGTTGGACTGCTGAGTCTTGATTTGTACAGATCAACAGATCATTGTTTTTATGCCCTGACAACTGTCATTTACGTCTTCAAATTCTTCTTTAAAAAGACAGTCCAGATACCAAGTGTGAACGGCCGGTACGCTCCGCTGTGTCGTCTTTGAAATGTTTTTTCTTCAGACACCAAAAGAAGACGAGGGTGGAGAGAAAAAATACTGATAGAATCGCCAATTCTGCCTTTGACTTTTCAATTGATTTTTGATTTGACATGGAAGCTGTGACACCCCTATTGCCATCCAGTTCCATCAGTTTCCAGGAGAAGGAAGACATCTCTGCAGCCAATATCTCCAAAACTTGGCAACTCACACCAAAACAACAAGGCCAGTGAAAGAAACTGAGTGAACTGTCACTTTAATGTATGGAAAAGTGCACCAAGTGTAAAAAGAGTTTTAAAGAATCCTTGCAGAGTGGCACTGGATTGGTGATGGAATTCCCCATCATAAAAAAACAACCGATTAAATGCGACGGATCTTTCCTGGAGGGTTGTTGCCATAATTTATGTTCTCCTTAATCTGCGTGCAACACAATCATGAAACTTTAGTTTTGCAGCCCTCATTGAGGACTTTATATCCTGTCACCACTGTGGTACTTAAAAAAAAAAACTAACTACAGTACATGCTTGCACACCTCTGGTCTTACTTTCACTCCTCACTGACTCATTGAAAGGCTGTTTGTCATTATTAGTAGAGGCAGTTGCTGGTTGTCTGGCATCCCTGGTTTGCCTCGGGTGCAGAAACTCCAAACCACTGACATAAACAACCTCCTTAAATCGGATGATTCATCTGTTACATGTTGATACGTTCCGCTCCACAGAAGCTAAAAAATTGATACAAGTTAACGTGCTGCGCCCGTAATCGCGTGCAGCTACTGCAAAAGGGCAGCAGCGCTTTCATTCAGAGAGATTTGCAGAGAGGGATTAGCTGGAATTGTGGAGATTAACACAAGTTTTTAGTGGAACTGCCCAGAAAATGACGTAGGGCTCAAACTGGTATTTTTGCTTTATAATTAATTTACTCCAGCAGCAACTTTATTTATGATTTTAAAAGCCTGTGAAGCAACGTTTACACTAAGAATACTGATAGAAATGGAACACCTTTTGGACAAATCTGATATTCTACAAAGTTTTTGAAGGCCTCTGCATCTCTGTGTTTGTTTTGGTGTCTAATTTTACTACATCGGATGCTGCTCGGATCCTCTCTGGCTCTGCCACGTAACTCTCTGCTGATGGATTCTCCTAACTTTTATAGGCCCATGTTCAGTCCCGTTTAGCTTGCATTAAAAACTAGGCTAAAGAGGACGTCAGGCAAGACATGGATAGACAGAAATAGGAGAATCCCCCCGCCCTCCTCTTTCTGTCTTCCTTTCTGTCACTGTGTCTGTGTCCTCCCTCGCTGGGCTGCTCCTAATGCTTTTACTTCCCTTGCCAGTGCAAGTGCTTGTGAATTTGCTCTCAGCACTTTCCCAACTCTCGGCGGCAAAAGCATAAACCTGTTTAGTCGGTTTCTGTAACACAAAGTGACAGTTTCCTTTGAATCTTTAATTCATTTTGTCACTTCCTCTGCCATCAGTTCAGCCGGGCGTGCCGCAGCCGGTGAATTATTTGTTAGATTGATTTGTTCCCAGTCTTCCGGGGGCCCGCGTCGCAGAGCCCGGCTCAGAGCAGCGCAAGAGCTAAAACAGGCTCTCTACGTATCAGGATGTGCCTAAGTGCCATCCCTCTCACTTCCCCCACCTTGTGTGGTCAAGGTGGTACGGTGGAGGAGGAGGGAGGTAGGGAGGGGGGTGGGCAGATTGTGAGTTAGTGAGTCAAATTATATATATAGTCAAAGCAATCTCAGAGTTTGTTTGTTTGTTTCTGGCTTTAAATCAAATTCATACTTGCACTTAATCAGATATTGAACATTAAAGGAGAAATCTGTGATATATTTACTGCACTAAATCATAAAATGACTGATAAGTCATCAGAGACTAAAGTCACAGGCCAAGTAGAGATGCTTGTTTCTCTGATAACAATGCTACAGCCGCAGTGTCCTTTGAAATTTCTATTCTGGTCCGTAAACTGTTATTGTTCTCCGGTTTCACATTTATTAGAGTTCAAATTAATGCCGAATGTTCACAGAATGACTCGAGTGTCTGTTTATGAGTTGAAAGAAACCATTAATAATCTTTTAGAAGGAGTGGATGTTTATAACGGTTAAATTCAGGAAAATTTGAATAGAGTTTGGCAGGCAGTGAGACAGACAGTCACTGAACTCAACGTCCAGAGTGTGTATTTTCAGAGCAGTGGGCTTTTGTTTTCAGGATAACAGGCTGAACTTTACATGAAACAGCTGATCAACTTACCATGTAGGATTTGTCGTTGCATGTTATTGTTAAATTATAATGTTGCACTCGTCTTGCACTCCTGTGTTGCTCCTGCAGCCTGCCTGAGATTCCTCAAGTCTCTACCTCAGCCTATTTAATACACCATCTGTGGCTCCAACTTGCTGTTTGGACTCCTGTACTCATTTTTGGATGCACAATTGCAACATACTGCTCCTTTAAAGCTGCTGTAGTAGATATTTTTTTATGATAACAACAGATCACATGATGCTTTTATGTTGTTATGTTAAAGGGTCGCTCATAGTGACGAACCCACAGAGAATTATCACCCGACTGCAGCTCCCCTCGGTTTAACAGAGCGTTTTAGAGTTTTTATGCTCATTGTTTGGATTTATGGCCAAACAGCTTTATAGTTTTGGTTCAGTTTCACTGCTCTCGTGTTTCCAGATGCAGCATGAAGCTGTTTCCAGCAAATAAACCCACTGTAGGCTACTTTCCCAGCACCAAACATCAGACAAAGTTAGCAACTAGCGGGTGAACACAGTGGAGCATAAAGCTGCTAAAGAGCCGTCAGGAGTTGGTGGAGACCAAAACAGAGCTAAAATGAGACTTGCACTGCACACAAAGACAAATCCTAGTGAATGCTAATGTTGTTCCATATGTGCTGGACAACTTTTTACACATGACTTTAAACTTTAAAAGTGACAATATCTATATATTTACAGCTTGTTTTCAACTGATATAAAAAAATCAGTTGATGCAGTTTGAAGTGCAGGTTGTGTGCAGATAGAGACACTAAAGGTGCCAGCCTGTTGGACTGAACTGAGATCAGCCTCCTTCTTAGATGAAAATCAACCTGCATCTAGTCGGCTCGCTGCTTTTTTTTTTCAAAGTCAAAGTTACAAGATGTTAAGCAGGGATTTAGATCAAGGACAGCCAAAAGAGTGCAGGGGGCTGCGCTGGCTGGTGGTTGTTGTTTGAGGCCTGTTTAAGGTTAATCTGGCGCCTTGCTGGATAACACTGCGTTGCAGCAGAAGTTGAGCCCGGTTCAACTTTTTTGCTGGATGACCCTGCGTTGTTTTGAGCCCTCTATGTTGACGCACTGATGGACTGGCTCCATTCAAATGAGTATGAGGGCTGCATTTTTCCACACACGGCTCAAGTCAGTCTGTTACTGGTTCAGTTGCTGGTTAACACCTTCATCTTGTCTCTCGCTGTAATCTGCAGACTATGAGTGCACAGCTTTCTTGAGATGAGAAAGTATTCTGTGTCCAGTTAAAGCACCTCAAGTACCAAACTTAAGCTCGTTTCGGTGTCTCCTCCTCTTCAGTGTCTGATGTTCCACAAGTTATTTCACTTTTAAGGGACTGTTATGGGTCCCTTATGATTAGCATGGGAACACTTAAGTAGCTAAGACTTTAAGTCCATATTATCAAACTTCCATTCCATATTCTTTGTTGACTTCCATAAAATAAGCTTGCAAATGATAGAAAACATTAAACTAATTTCATTTGGCTAATGCAGGAAACTACTGCAAAACAAAATAGTTAATGTTACATTGTTACAGTCCTAAAATTGATTATTTTTCCATTTTTCACAAATAAAGGCTGGTTATACCTTAAAAAACGAAAGAAAATTTAAGGGAAACCTTAGCCTCAGTGGTTTTATGCAACCAGGCATTGGACTCAAACATCTTTATTTGCTTGAATTCAAATTGGAGAATACTATAAAAGAGTTAATTTCGTTTTGTTCTGCGAAACAAATTGAGCTAGATTTAGTGAAAATTAATGCAAAGCATTAAAGTGATCATTCAGAGTGTGACAGTACTCTGTATGTGCTTAAAGTTTGACAGTGTCTGCATGCTTCTATTCAGGCAGGAGAGTTTGAATCACAGAAGTTTTCTGAGCCATTAAATTGCAAGACAACGGATTGATGGAGTGATGAAACTGTATGTCGTTTGCAGCTAACAAATGAGCAGCACAGTTACACAGAAAAACTACAGACTTGTTCTCATTTACTCATTGTGATTGTGCTACATCTGACTTTTTATATGTCCAGTGTCAAACACACATAAGCAAATGTGTGAAACATCATATCTCACAAAAACAAAATAATATCTAGTTCACTTGAATAAGGAAATAACATCAAACGGTGCTAAAAGGAGCAGATCCAGTTAATAGCTTTTTATTTGACTCCAACAAGCAGCCTGAATCATTTCCCCTCCGAGCAGTGCGCTATAAACTCCTAAGTGGTTTCTTTTCATGTTTTCTTTACAAGTTTCCATTATAATCTTCACTGTTTTCTACACCAGTAAGCGACTGCCAGTGGGGCTGCTTTTATGGAACCTGAGGGCACCGCGCTCGCAGGCAGTAAGCTGAGATCTAACAACAAACACTGCCGAGGCTACGAGTGCAAGTGCTGCTGTCGCACTTCATCCTTCAATATTCACGGATTCCACAATCGGACATGGATTTTTTAAATATATCAACACGGACAGGGCGAATGTGTACGTGTGTTTATGTTGCCAGTGCGTGTGTGTGTAAGAGAGGAGTACTGTAACATTAGTCTGGTGAATTACAGATCAGTTGTGGTAGCGTTGTACTCATTACATGTGCCGCATGCGAGTTAGACTTGCTGTCGAGGAGAAAGGGATGTGTTTAGCTGTAAAGGCAAAAGCAGTCACACGTCGTATAGAGAGATTACATGCACACAGTCGTTTAACCACCTCCTCTACACGCAGGAGTCCGTCTGAGCCAATTTAAAGTGATTACAAGGCAAAAGCTGCGGCACGGCATAATCAGCCTCTCTAACCGAAAAACATGCACTTAAGAGTGACACAGAGTTTGGTCCTTAACTTTCATTTTCGAGATATCATATGACAAAAACAGATAAAGGATCAAACGGCAGCCATCTGACGCCGATCAGCCGTTTGGTCAATGACCAAAGAGACGGTAACCCCAGAATGGCAGCAGTTAACGGTTACAGGCCGGATCAAAGATCTCTTGAGAGCTTTGGACTCTTTAAAGAAGATATCAGGAACACTTGTGAAGGAGAGCATGACTGAGGGAGGAATACAACCAACCAGTGAGGTTCAAAAGCTCAAGAGAACGTGTTTGGTCCAATGCTGCAGCACAATTTCAGGATCTAGCACCTTTAGTGC
>JAJHUR010099473.1:0-27608 GCA_027495735.1 Lutjanus campechanus | reverse complement strand
CAGCACATTTGACTTCAAGCTTACAGCTGTTAATGTGTAATAAACCAGTGTAAACTTTAAACTCACCAAAATAAAGGTCTACAATATATTTATTTTGGAGAGCTGCTGATTAAACTTCATGGTCATTTGGAGGCTGCAGCTTGTGGTGTTGTTGAATTGCGATGATTTTTGCTGAAAGGTGTTTGTAATATTTAGTGTGTCCTCATTGCTCTTTAACTATTCAACAGCAGCAAAAAATACAGCCTGAGAGAATACCATGAAGTTGAATCAACAACTCTCAAACAATCTCAACAAAAATGAACATTATAATCTTCTTTAATTTTAACTAGGTGTTCCTAATAAGTAGTAAGAGTAAGATACAGCTCATTTAACCAGAAACAGCTGTTTAATTGCTCTCGCCAAACTCACCAGAATCCTTTAGCATCACTGTCAGCTTCATTCAAACTTTACAGAAACTAAATAAAATTCGCTAAAAACATCATCAACGTTCATCTTTCCACTGTTCCAGCTATCACCACCTCTGGTTTGGTCTAAATGAATCTTTAATCCACGGTGTAAAGGAGCCCTCAGCACGGGTGATCCTGGACAGCGGCTGCAGCCTCAGCAGAGAAGCTCCGCTGCTCTGTTGATTTTATAACTATAGGAGGATGCCCACTTTTAATTTATCTGACTGTGCAAAGATATTGATATTTTCACATCACATATCATGAAGAAAGAGTCTATCTGGTAAAACAGGAATTTAGTGTGATGCACTGCACTGGGAAAAAAAAGGACGAATCTTCAAATATTCATAAAGGACAGCCAAATCTGATTCGACTGAGGAAAATCTTAGTTGTGGACAGCTCTAGTTTGAACATAGTTGGAAACATCTGGAACAATGTACAGTATGCACACAACTCAACATAATAAATAACAGGCCTAGTCGTTTTTAGACATATTAATATTAATATATATTATGAAATCTTGTTGTATGTTAATGTTGTAGTTTATTGCTGTTGTGCCGTCTTAATGGTGTAGTTTTTTTTTCTGTGGTGTCTTAATGCTGCAAAATTGTATTGTTGTTGCTGTTGTTGTTATTGTTGCAGTGTCTTTATGCTGTGTGGTGTGTTATTGTTACTGCTGAAGCTGTTGTACCATGAATATGTTCTGTCTTGTAATTATGTTTTTACATAATAGTCTCTTTTAGCACTATTCTGTTTCTTGCCCAGGGACCACAGATGAAAATTAGCTTATAGCTTACTCTGATGCAGCTAAGTATCTGTGTATCATCCCTGTTAGTTAAATGAATGAATAAATAAATAAATAAATAATGCGGAAACGTTACATATTGTACCTTTAAACAAAATTTTATAACCTGGTGAAATGAACTGAACTGCAGCTCCCAAAGAATACAGCTGAATGTTTATGTAAATGGTCCCTTCATAAATTGTATCCATATGTTGTAGGCAGACTATAAAACCACAATAATTATATTATTCTTAGTGCAGCCATCATAAAAGTATAGTGACATTTGCTGACTGACACACAGAACAAATTGGATCCAGCAGTTATGTGGAAAGTATCTCAAGCAGAGCCGACATGCTGGACTCATTCATGTACTGTACATTTAAAAAGAGCTGAAATCACTTTCCCGTGGCTGTAAAGCTGCGGCCTCAATCTTTCTATCAATCATCTCCTAAATTAGAAAAAAGTAGTGTATTTTTCATTCAGCACTCAAAAGGTTGGACATGAAATTTTAAATTATGAGCCCAAGAGGAGCTATTATCCAGTCGTGTAGCTTTAGTGCTGGAGAGCCTGTAGCAAAGTTATGGTAAAACACATCAAAGCTACTTTATAGCTTTGTCCTCCTCATGTCACAGCTTGCTCTGGCACGTGGCCCAAATGCCTTCATCCCCTGACCTTGGCGATGATGATGGCATTAAAACTGGAACATGCACATACTCACGGCTGCTCTCTCACGGACATGCTCAAAGCCAGAAAACACACACACACGCACACAACAGCTCTAGGACAACACCAAGGTGATAGCTTCCCTGCCTTTACTTTGCAGTCAGCTAAAACATGCTGCGGTTCATTGCACGATTCAGCATTAAATTACAATTTTTTGACAGAGTTCGGCTGATGAGCGAGGAGGACAATATAAAAGGACAACAAGGTAACAATCTGACATTTAGCTGACATCCTTGCTTCGTGAAAGCCTGCCTTTAAAAACTAACATTTTTTTTTACTCCAGACACACTAGAGATGTGACTGCATTACCAAACGTTTGGCTTTGAAAGGAGGATGAAATCCATACTGGGGACTTTTTTTTAGAAATGTGGGCACGTAGACAGGAGGGTTCTGAAGGGCATCTTTGGTCTTTTACTTGAGGGTAATTACAGACAGACAAGCCTGACATCAATGAAAAAGTGTTGGGAAAAGAAGAGCTGCAGGAAGTGATGACCATTAAAGACACTCACAGAGTAATTCCCTGAAGCAGCAAATGAAATGTAGGTCTTCAGCATTAAAGGACTGAGAGATGAAAATGGGTTTGTGTCTGTGTGTATGGGAGTCATGGAATAAGAGAAAGAGACAGGAGAAGTCAGAGACAAAGTTTAATCAATTCCAAAGTTTTTCTGTGTTACAAAAAAAAAAGAGGAAATAGTTCAAAGTGGAGCTGTTTTTTGACAGAGTGGTAGATCTTTTTCACAGCAGCCATGTTGACATAAAATCATGGGGTAAACACGGCTGTTACTATTTATACTAATTAAGGTTCCATTCCATTCTGGTCAAGCAGAGTCAGCATGATGCTAATGTGCATGTTGGCTCACTGTAAAGGCTCTAAATGAAACAGAACCTTCATTATAACGTTTTCCCACCAAAATTAGCATGTATATGATTCTTTTTTTTACATGAGCCTAAACCCATTAAAAATTGACGATTGACTGTTTACCCATTCCAAGTGGATAAGTTGCATTTCTATCTTGTTTTGTTTTTTTCTGCTATGCGCTGGAGAGTCACAACCTGACACCTCAGGTGGTTTGTTACAAAGACCCATCTGGGAAGTCATCTGTAGAAACTGTTTGAAAAAGTCTCCAGTTCTGATATAACTGATACCATTGCAGTACACTAACCACTTCAGGACCCACCATTGTTTTGTTGCTACCATCAACGCTTCTTGCAGTCGTCACACATAAAACCACACCCGTAGCTGCCAGTAGTGCCTCCTAGGACACTGATTGGTGAGGACATGAATGGATGACTTGAAGCCTGGCAAGATGGATTCTTGCATGATCGCATGATCTTGTGATCTTGTGACCTTGTGAATAGAGCTGCCTTTCAAGTTGAGGAAAGTCGAGACTCAGCTCACGTGTGTGCAGGAGATCAGAGAGAAAGACATTTTGTAAAAGTACCTGTGTTCAGCTCTCAGTAATTTTGTAGCTTCTAACTGAATGTCTGTGGTTTGAAGTTCAGTTTCTCTTCTGCGCCGCTGTTTGTACTTTCAGGTATCTGCTTTATTTTACTGTTTCATGTTTGCATTGTGGCTGTATAGGAGTCATGTTAAATAACTGCCAATGAAAACCCAACATTTCCTGATTGCTGCTTCAATAAATAATAATGAGGAGCTTTTATTATCTATTAAATAACAACTTCAAACAGGTGCAAACTCTGCTGTGCTAGACTGACAAGGTGAAAAGCCTACACTGACTCCACCAAAAAGGGGTGAAAATTAAGACAAAAGCCAGATGTTAGTGGGTTTTTTGTCAGGCTGGGGCCAGGCTGAAGGCCTTTTCACACCAGCCACTTTTTTTCAGGCAATTTTTCCTTACATTTATAATATTTTTGAACCTGCATGTTTCCAATGCAAGGTTCACATCAATGGTTTTGCTTCCAACATGAACACATCTGAGCAATCAAACTACATGTTGTTGTACAATGTCACATCAAAAACATCCAAAATGGTAAAATGGCAGACTGCTTGTTTCACACGTCTCACTGAGCTCCTTTTTATATGATAAAAGCAGGAAAAAAAAACTACAGAGACAACATTTTCAAAGACAATGTGAGGAAAGAAATAAACAACAAGCTTCAGTATAATGATGGTGTGTACATCAAGCTTCAGCAGCCTACAGAAAACTTTTTTTTTTAACTTCCAACTGGACGACCCCCTCCTGTCGGTGTATGAATGAACCAGATGCACACTACAGCTGGAACTGTTTGCGAATCATATAAAACATTTAACCTATGTATAGCTGCTGGTCTGGGTCAATCGACTCCGTGAAGTGAATCTACTGCTTCTTCAAACTTGGTGCCTCCTGAAAATATGTCAAGAAGCAGTTGTGATTCAGTTTCAGCTCCTGAATAAAGCAGTACAACTCATGAAGTTCTCCTCTCTTTCTCTATATTGGCTGTACCCAGGTATGTTTTTCCTTCTGTTTACTAAATAATAGGTGCTCCAGGTCATGCTTACTTGATATTGATTATGTATTTTTGCTGTGGTGCAATTTATTTTTAGAAGCCTAAAAATTTATATGCAAAATCATGTTGCGCTTGTGAATAGTCAGGCGGGTCGAAATTTGTACATTTGTACTGTTTATTTGTGTCGGTGTTGGTGTGTAAAGGCCTTAAAGCTTGAACACAACAGACCAGGACTGGACCAGAGCTGGAGAGTTTGGCCTGTGCAGGGTCCTACTTGTGTGTAAAATCTGAGAGAACAAGGGAAAGAAAAAGGCAAACATGAAGATAAGGAAAGCTACACTGTTGTTTTTCCTGTGCAAGCATTATGTTATATCATTTATTGAAGTCAACTTTATTAGGTACCGTTGCACAAGACAGTTTGATAATATATGTATGCATATGTATATTTATTTAGATCTGGTTCTATTGGCAGGTATGCATCACAGTTTACTGGAGATCTTGCCAACTCTTACACAATGGGTGAGCGCTCATATTACATAATGTTTGACAAGGCTTATTATAACAGCAGAGAGAAATCCCAAGAAATTTTTTTCATATTCACATAAATATACAAAAAATGTTCAAAAAGATACAAAACTGATCTGACATGATCTGAAACAAAAAAAAAAGTAAAAAAAACCTTGAAAAATGTAGGAGAAACTCAAAGATAAAGATGCAAAAAGCCTGAGAGACAGATACTGAGTTCCAGTGCTGTTCAGTTAAAGGTCAATGAGGAGGAAGCTGCCTGTAATGTCCGACGTGGAGTAGCTGGGGGTCGTGCTTCCTGTGATAGCTACCATATGTAACCTGCTGCCCTCTATCCCCATCACACACACATTCCCTGGGCTAACATAACAAATACCTTGGGAAATAGAGCACTGACTCACAATCATCCTCTAACTTCACACACAGCAGCACTTGCATGAAAAATCCCACTGTTGAAAGCAGCATTTCTGCCCATGTTTTATACAAACACCCTATGATACTCCTTTTAAAAATAAATTTAAAGAAAGATACATGTCATCTTCTATTGCGGCCCCCTGTGCTGTACCCTGTGGTGAAGCTTTATCATGCTGTGACCCCCTTAGAAGAACCCTAGAGGCTTCAATTACAGTGTAAACCCTACAAGTGAGCCAAAAAAACGTCCTCAATGGCTCTGCTCGCTTCTGGGCGAGCGTCTTGCCATCTGTTCAAATAAATTGCTGCATTAAATTCCAACCTGAAATGCTGTTATTTAGAAGGCATTTTTCCTTTTTTCTCTCTTTAAAAAAATGTCTGCTACTGAGAAATGTCTTCTCATTGCTTTCAAAGGAGAGTTTTGACACCCTATTGGTCTATTGTGGAAGGCAACAGTGGCATCCTTCAAAAGGGAAAAAAAAAGTGCAACTCTTTCATGTTGAGAGTAAATTGGCTTCCTCTGAAGACTAACTTTCAGACCCACTCTCGTCTCTGGCGCATTTCTTGCCTTAAAGGTGACATAAAGGGAAGGAAATGAATAGAAGGAGACAAATGGTACGAGAGAAAAGGTAGGCGAGAATGAATTTGTGGCAGCAAATATCACGAAGATGTGTGAAGACACTGTTGTAGAGAAGATAGGGGAAAGGGTTTAAGTGAGAAATTTGGTTCAAGCAGTTTGATGGGCGTCCCACATTGTATTTTAACACACCACTGGGTGGATGCTTTTATCCAAAGTGCTTTCAAGTAGCATGAGTGCTTAAATTTTGTGTGTGAGTGGCCCATAGGAGATGGAGTCCTTAACCTTAGTAGCATACGTGCCATCTGTAACCCACTGAGGTGTATCTGAATCCTTGCCCATGATTTTTTTAAAAATCTCTCTTAAGCTTTTTTGCTGTTTATTTTACATCTTTTGTCTAAAACACAATAAAAAAGACTCAGAGGGCAAAGTGAAGACCTGAATTTAAGGATCTTTTAGCAACAGGGCTCTTAAGGATTTAAGTGCATGGCTGCCTTCAATTCTGTGCCTACATGACAAGATAGAAAAATAAAATAAAATGCGAAAGTGCTCACGCTGGGAAAGAGTGTAACCGAAGGTCATACAATGAGTGTTTATGACAGGTTCTTGTGTTGTAACATTGAGCAGTTAACAGCACGGCTCCCCATTCAGCCTCAGGATTAGAATGAACTCTGTATGAGGTACGCAGCTTTTCATCCATGTGCTCGTCTCTGATCCATAGCATCTAAAGGTCTAAAGGTGCAGGGGAAATATTCATTAATTAATTCATGGCGTGTGATCCGTTTTTCTGTCTGCATTATGCCGTGACAGTGATGCTTTATACTGGGGTTGAACACACTGAACTGAGCACACACTTGGTATCAAAGGCAGACTCCCACACTGGTTGTAGTGAGGAGCTCTCACTAGTAGTCTGGGCTGAAATTGATGTGTTCTCCATCTGACATCCGAGGCTGCCTTGAAAAAGCCCCGAGACAGACAGTTTTTTCTAACAGAGGGGAGAAAGTTCCTCCCAGTGGGAGTGAACACTAGGATCATGTTTAATTATTTACAGAACCCAAGTGTGAAGGAGAAGTGTGAGCGCAGACCAGGCTCACTAGGAGACATTTCATTTCCAGGTTATTTTTTGCTGTTTATTCCATAATATCAATGTAAAATGAAATCAGGGCTTATGTATGACCCAAATATAAAACATACACGTTATGGCATGAAAAAAAACAAGATTAGAAAGCAGAGTTAAAGCTCTGTAGGGCTTAAAGCAGGATGTATTTTCACCCAAATCAGAAAGAGAGTTAGTCAATAGCTATGGCCCCTATATCTGACTGAAAATTGACCTCTACTTTTACAAATTTAAGGAGCTGAAGATTAGATGACTATCAGGTTGAGTAGGAAAGACTCTGTGAATTAGTTTTGTAAGAAGGCTTGAGATGATTTGAAAGATTTACAGCTTTGAATCACAGGGACAGACACTAATATTTTAAAGCCAAGCCCCTAATTTTGGTGGGCTAAATCTAAACTTGTGTAAAAACAATGTAATGGAACTTCTCACAGCCTATTTTGTTGAGTTAGGTACTTACATTACTCCAAATGTTTTCAACAATGGTTCAAACACAGAGAAATCCATAATTTTTTAATGTTGTTGTTGTAGTAACTTCTGGGAAATCATGGGATACAGAGAGCGAGGAAGGAAGTCAGCAAACGTGAATAAAGGCAATGTGAATAAAACTTTAAAATGACCTCGTCCATGAACATGATTCCTGTCTGCTTGAGTCATGTCAGATAGATATTCATCTGCAAAGATGGATGTTTAACAACGAAGAGAACGACTCCCATTATCCCACACTACAAGCCATCTTCAAACTACGTCTTTTGTTGTTTTGTTTTTTTAACATGAGAGACCCCTGGCAGCAGAACTCAGCTCAACTTGTGTGTTTTGTATTGTTCACTTTTCCCATGAATTGTGATGTGGTGTTTCCTGAAGGCATTGTTTACAATGAAAACTGAGCTGAACTTGCCATTTTTTAAAATGTATTTATTTTTTTTAATAGTCTGTCTTTGTGTTTCAGATTCTTCTATAAAGATTAAGTTCGCAGTTCGAGAATGGTTTAGTAAACCCGTTCGTCTGTAGCTCTGGTAGAGGCCCGGTTGCTCTCCTGGCATTCAAGATTGGCCAGTCAGGTAAATAGGTAAAAATCTAGAGCCTGCACATCGAGTGATCACTCAATTCAACAAGATCAACCAAAACAAAAAATTTCAACTCAGTTTACCCTGGGTCAAGACCTTCAAATCCACCCACTCCACTGAGTTGACCGTTTCTCTGTATGTGGAAATGGAGTGCCATGTGTTGACAACTGAGTCTGATATCAGGCTAAACTCAGTTCATCAAAAAGGAAAAACGCTATTCAGTTCAGTTCAGGTTATAAATAAAGTTCAATCAGATCAGTTTGGTTTGCCACACAAACAAAAAACCCTCAAGCAAAAATCAGAAATAGTTTAACTGGTGAAGTCAAATTCAGTCGGTCCAGTCCAGTCAGTCAGGGAATCCAGTCTGGGTTTTTGTTGCTGGGTTGTGGATGAGTGACCGGCTGTGGTAAACAGCTGATAGCGAAGGAATCAGCATGTTTGTAGAACTTAATGTTGTTTTGATGGCTCACATTATGAGGATAAAGCTTGGTGTACACAGAGTATTTTTTGTGATCACGGGCCATAGGGCCATGGTTAATGTCGAACCCTGACTTATATCTTAAAAAACTATGTATTTGGAGATCATTAATATCATATTGTAAGAAGTTAAGTTTCCATATAGAAAAATTTTGGATAACGCAGTGGGACTATTGATGCAAAATACTATAAATCCCATGTTCTCATTAAGTAGTCCAGATAATGTCTGTACAACATTACCCACAATAGCCCCATACAAGCAGAGATATTAAAGGTAAAATTACCTCAGTATAAATGGTATATAGAAATCACCTCACATAGATGCTCTGGAGGGACAAATGTACTGAAATATGAAATAATACATTTGCCCTGCATCTCGGCATAAATTGCAGTGGCATTTTATAGAGGTTGCAAGGGGGAGTGGACTTGTTGTCACAAAGGCAACAGCCCCTTTGGGAGCCATTGCAGAACCACCACTGAGTACAGGACTGGTGTTCAGTCCCTATTCCACTCCTCTGTTCCTCGATTTTCTGTAATATTGGCTGTTTAACTTCTGTTGACCTGCTATTATGATGGTCAACACGGGTTGCAAACCTTTTTCTCCTAGTTCAGGGTGGTTGTTTTCCTATAAAAAGCAAAATTCAGTTTTAATTGCTTTGGAGCACAATAGAAAGATTTATCCAATTACCATAAATCACCTACAGTGGCACACAGAAGACAGAGCTGTTGCTATAAGCAAGCAGCTCTAAGTAAAACAATTAACCAATGTACTCTCGAGAACAGGGACTTTTGCCCCTTCATCCTTCATTTTCTTACCTCATTTTCAGAAGGCTCAAGGATATGGTTGCACAAACCCCATTCATTTCAGATTCTGATACACAAAACACCCATTTGTGTGTGTGTGTGTGTGTGTGTGTGTGTGTGTGTGTGCGTGCATGCGTGTGTGTGTCATTTGCAGCTAAACAGTGCACTATAATATGAAAACATTTTAAGCAAGAAATAGGCAACTTAGTAACGAGTCTTGATCTATATTGCATTAATTTTGTCTAGTTTGACAGTTTGATCTGAGTTTTTGGAGGCTCCAGTGGAAACTGGAAACACAATGGCTCATTATTTCTTGTATTACAGCTCAATAGTACACTAAATTATGTTTCTGAAAACATTTTAAGTGAGAAATAGGCAGTGTGGTATACTCTCAATGGGACTTCAATTTACACAATTAACATGCTGTATACGTTAGTGACGAAAAGAAGGAGATCGCAGCCTTAGAGCTTGTGTGAGGAGCTCAGACATCCTTCATCCTACTCAGTTGGAGCCAGTTGAGGGGGTTTGGACATCTGATTAGGATGCCTCCTGGATGGGTTCCTTTGGAGATTTTCTGGGCACATCCAACTGGGAGGAGTACCAGTGGTAGAACCAGAACTGGCTGGAGGGAATACATATCCCATCTGGCCTGGGAACACCTCGGGATCCCCCAGGAGGAGCTGGAAAGCATTGCGATTGAGACCAGAAACTCATTACTGAAGCTGTTTACTGAGGTAATAAATCAAGTGAGAAGTAGTTTATTTTGCAATAAGACTCCATACAATCTGACTTTTTTTGCAGCCAGTGGAGTCGCCCCCTGCTGGCTATTAAAAAGAATGCTGGTTTAGGGCACCTCCCCCTCTGCTTCATTTTTGAGACCTGCAAGCTCCTTCCACTCTTTAATAAACGGTCTGTTGTTAAAACGTAAGTGAGAGCAAAAGAGACCAGTGTTTCCCATTAATCATCTAGACTGTGGCGGCCCGCTATAGTCTTAATTTGTCCCGCCACAGTTTCATAATGAACCGAAAATATCTTATTACCTACCTACTTATCCATCCATCCATTCACGAGAGAACGACACCATCCACGATTGATTTACTAGTTTACAATCTCCCCTCGCTCTGTTTCTCCCTAGCTGTTCATTTTAACACATGCTCTGCAGAAACACACAGAGAAAGAGACGTTCTCTGGTATCTGTAAAGGCTCCAGTTATGGTGCGACTTCTCCTGTTAAGCACAATGCACGTGGTTGGTGCCAGTGTCACTCGGTACCACGTTGGTTTCAATCGGTTCGAGGCAACAACAACAACAATATTAACAACAAGCCTCCTCCACATGTGGTTCACAGTTGTGAAAAAAAGTCACGGGTGTTAAAAAAACAAAACAAAATGCGAGTTGTGTTTTTCTTTACGAAACATCCTGCTGATGGAGAAAGTCAACAGATCAGACACATACAGGGGAAAGAAACAGAGAGAGGCAGGGTGGGGCGAGTGCCTGTATGTGCAATAAGAGACGGTGTGGGTCTGAGTGTGTGTGAACAGAAGCGAACTGAAGAGAAAAGCAGGAAAAGCAACACTAAAATAAGTTAAAGAGTTAGAATTAAAATGGTGAAACAAGAAACTGCCACTTCTCAGAGGTTTAGTTACAACTCTGGACTATAATGCAAAATGAAATCCAAGGGATTAGCATGACTATTGATGAAATATTAAATTTAAAATGTTAATTAGCTGGGCATACAGCACAATATAGATACACTCATCTCAGTAAATAACCAACCAATAGTATAAATTGTATTTTACTACCATTACTAATTACCAGGCAGCAGAGCCAAAGCTCAGTGTTTTATTGTCTATTTTTTTTCTACATTTTATATTTTACACGGTTTATATGGTCTCACAAAGTCCTGAACACAGACTCTCAGAGAGTGCATTTGTACATTTACATATATAACAGACAGAGCCTGACAGAGACCTTTTGAACTGAAACTAGTAACTTGGAGGTGATCAGGTAATTAAGTGGATTTGACCCCTTAAACACGAGGTGGGAGGAGAGGAGATGCAGTATAGAGATATAGAGACAGAGAGGGTGAGAACACTGTATGCGTACAGTACAGGAGAGCGAGCAGGTGAGGAGAGATTAAGGAACGATACAGCGATAAGGCTGAGCTGAGTTAAGAGGAGGACAGAGTCCATCACCTCTTTGGCCTGGCATATTGAAGACAGCAGCACGGTGTTATGCGCTCACAGAGGTCGCTCCTCCAATTATACATTCACAGACATCACACGAGCGCACGCCCGCATGCATACACGCATCTCCTTTACTTCCTCCCCTCCCTTCCCCGCTTCCTTCCTCCCTGATGAAACGTGAATGCAAATCAGCCACGCTCTGCTGGGTAGAGGTACTAAGAGGTATTAAAGGTGACATTAAGGAGGAATTTCTTCGTTGTCACACAGCATCAAGCAGAGTGGTGCACATGTATCCAAATGTGAGGACAGAGATAAGTGAGAAATAAAGCGTACTACTACAACCACAGCATCAATAAATAAAACATGCTCCAGGCTCACTAAAGATGGGTCAGCTCGCAGTGTTTCCGTGATGCCTATATCTGCACAAGAGCAGTGAGAACTACTATGACACTTACTGGGGTTGGGAGGGAACAGTGTGCAGCTCTTGCAGTGGATGATCTCCTTGACAACTGGTGCATCCTGGGAGAGGGGCGGGGGCGCCAGGCCCAGGCCCGGCATCATGGGATTTATGGGGGCAATGCCAGTCATCAGCCCGAGACTGGGGTCAAAATCTGGAGCCAGGAGAGAAACATGGATGAGAATACATAGCACGTAAAACAGCAGCTGGCTGAGAAAGCAGTGACACGCGGTGCACACACATTAAGAAATTAGCTTCTGCTTCCTAACCGCTTATCAGTCACGGCTAACCTTTACTGTGGCATCATTTGAGCACATGCTGGTTGTTTCATGTTCCATTTTACATTCTGTACTTCCTCCGTGAACACAGAGCAACACTTCTGTCAACAGTGGTGACACACAAGCAGTTTATAAATAACTGGATATGTCAGCCACTCATGAATAAATCATCTAACAAAAAAACATGAATATTTAAACTATTTTTACTTAGTCTTTTTCTCATTCTCTCTTTTTCTTTCCTGAAATCTCTCTGTCTCTCTTCCTCTCTCACACACACTTGTGCACTCTTGCACACTGTCTCGTTTGCTCTCTGTCTTCCCCTCTCCTCCTCTTTAGTCTTTGAATGATGACCTGTAACATCACAAAGGAATTTCAGAAAACACAGACAGTGTATTCACAGGTACTAATTTAGACTGCACCTGGGCATGCACGCACACACACAGCTTTTTTTTGAAGTGGAAATACGTTGCCCTCTCACATGAGTCTCTGCACCTGCAGCAGACAGCAGCAGAGAAAGGAGGCCATTGTGTGCATGTGTGTGTAACGCAATGCTGTGCATGCCAAGTCTCCATCCCCGTGAGTGACAGAAGCTTGACTAAGACAAAACTGAAATGAAAGCACAACAAAACACTGATGCAATGTTCGCTCAAGAGGACTAGCATGGAGTTTTTCTCCGTCTGGAGGAGTCAGCGGAGAAAGACAAATCAAGTTCGATGAGCTATTATGCGGTGGAGTGGTGGGAGGGATGGAAAAAGTTATCAGTGACATGATGCTGCTGAACTAAACACCATAAAGATGAAGAGGTGTGATAGTGTAGTGGTTCGCCTGGCTCCCTCTGTCTCCTGTTGATGACCCTGACATCCGTCTTTAGCCAGGTGACAGAGGGAGAGGAGGCAGGTGATAATGAAAACACTGCAGGGTTGCCAGAGCGATGAATGACTTGTTCTGGTGAGCTCGAGAAGAGGAAGATGGATAACACGGAGGGAGAGAGATAAGTGATGCAGGAGTGAAGCGGTGAAAGAGAAACAGAGCTATAAAATCTGATCCAATTATTACTACTGCACACAGGGATGTACTGTTTTCCATTAAAACTGTATCTGTGTATCTGTCTGGGCTGGTCACAGATGTCACTAATTGTATTCTTATCTGTATTTGTTGAGACAGAAAAACAATAGCTGGCTGCTGAATAACAGCACTGTTATGCAGTGTATCCTTCTCACAATATCCATGCTTTGTTATTGTCTGCGTTCTGGGTTCGATTATGTGTGGCAGCCACCTCTCGTTTTTTAGAATCAGAGTGTTTAATCAGCTCAAGGACGCGCCATAACTAAGTGGGGGGACTTTTCAAAAGTCGGCGCTTTCAACAGCATTACGCTGCAACAGTAAGTTAAACACAAAGAAAACAAGATGTATTTACAGTATACTGCACAGCACTTCACTCTAATAGATCATTTAAAGCTCAAGTGAGTTGATTCTTATAACCTACTGAAATTAATAGAAATCAAAGCTGCTTCGATTACTGCAGTGATTAATATGTTTCAGTTATTTAGCCCTAACTGATGTAGCGAGTAGCTTCTTATTTCTTAAACAACCATGTCGGAGGACAAGATGTTATTCTGTTTCAGAGGGGTCAAATCACTGGCCTGCATCAAGCAAAGAAAACAACTAAGGAGATTGTTGAAACTACTAAAACTGGGTTAAGAACGGCCCAACACATTAATAAAACCTGGAAGGATAGTGGTGAACAATCATCTTCATGGAAGAAAGGTCGTCGGAAAAAAAAAGTCTTGATTTATCGTGATCGGAGATCACTTAAAATTTTGGTGAAATCAAATCGTAAAAAATCAACACAAGAACTCATGGCTGTGTTTAATAGTGAAAGTAAGATTGCATTTCCACACGCACAATGTGATGAGAACTCAAGGGACGGGGACTAAACAGCTGTGTAGCCTTAAGAAAAGTGGTTCCTCACCCCACTGAGGATCTTTCGGATGTGCTGGAGAAGACTCTCCCAATACAAAACTTTGGCAAAAAATGATACTTATATTATCGCAATTGCAATGCTAATTTCCCTTTGTGCATTCATAAGAATTCCCATTATGTGTTAGCATCAAGCTAACAGACTAAGCTTTTAATTACAAAAAAATCGATTCCCCAAAAAAAAGATTAACAACACTAAAGAGGAGTTTGGTTTGGTGCCAGGTACTTTTCTCAATTACATTTTCCAATGCAGATAATACCCCCTTAACGTAGACAGGAACCTTAAGCCTCATTTGCATTGGACAAAAATCCACTAACAAATGCTGGCTTTGGTCTTCAATAGGAAAACATACAATCAGCGTCCATCCTGAGTTAAATGACTGTGCAGTATTTATTGGCTCCAGCTCCAATCAGCACTGATGGGTGGACACTTGTGCACCAGAGGCAACGAAGGTTTGTAGTCTTGCCTGGAGTCTGTAACTTCTGTGACTGAGTGAAATGAGGGTGAGAAAGGTCATGCACTGCAGTACTCTGCCCTCACACCTCGATTCCACCGGGCACATCACGTTGATCCGTCCTCCACAGGGCTTCATGCCCAACCAGCAGCATTTCAGAAGCGGAGCGTTTTGCCTGCCTGATTATGTTGACTCGCTCTGATTTTGTTGATTTGTGGCAATGACATCCAAAAAAAATACAACCTTTTTGACTTAGAAGGCCCTAAACAACACTGTTCACTGAACAACACATTTGAATTTGGAAACATCCTGACTGCCTGGAGCTTCATCTGAGACTATCCACTCTGCAAAATGGTCAAAACTCCTTTCACTGGATGATTTCATGTTTTCTAATCACAAAAATATCAAACAGATTTCTGTTGCATGGCCTCATTGTTAGTTCCAATTTGGCTCCTGAGTAAGTGTTAAAAATCCGACCTGTCTGCTCACTCAGATCTGATTATGCCATCACTACCATGACAAGAAGTCGATTTGACGTCATCAACATGATACTGTTGTTAGACTTACTGTTGGTCATTGCTGTTTGGCAGAACTAAGAGTTAGCTGTGAAGACATAAAAAGAAAGAAATAAAAAGGGGGAAAAAAGCTAAAATAAGGTCAAAACCTCACCAGAAATGTGCTCAAATCAAGTGGGAGAAGAGTGGGTAAAAAAAAATGGACGTGGACGCTATTGTTACTCCATACACGCATGACTTTTCACCATCACTGACAGTTCATACTGGTGGGGGATATGGCTTACATCCTGAATAGACATGAACAGTCGACTGGAAATTCAACATATGAGCAGCATTTATAAACTGAGCAGGCAGACCTGTTGTGTAGATGTACTTATTCTGCTGAATGTCGAGGCTATGTATGGAATCTATTCATACAAAGGATTATCGTTAATGTGTTTTTCTGTCAGTCAAAATGTGACCCTGTCTGTGTCAATGTGCCTGGTTTTCTGTTACTTTTTGTTCTCTCTGTACAAGGGATTAACTAAGGATCCATCTGAACCAGGAAAACATCGAGATCAGACAAAAAGTCGTCTCCAGGGTTACACCCTGGCTTCACCTGTGTGTAGCACTCTGAACTCAGGTCATCACACTCCGTTCGACAGACATGATCTGACTGCTCAGAGCTGTGTTACTCTGTGTGCTTCCCTGTACGCCCGCACATTTCTCTATTGTTAGTTTATCTGTTTTGCTCCAATTGCTTTGCCATCATAATCCTTTCAGACTCCTAGCTGATGTTCCTTTAAACCTGCAAAATTGCAGCAAGGAATTCAGTTTGGTTTGTTCTGTTGTGTTCACAACTTAAACATTGATTCAGGGCAAATTAAGCTTGTACTTAGAGGAAGAACTAATCTGATTAGGAGCGTAGCTGACTCTCCTCAAATGAAGCCCCTCAGTGTTTGCGTTAAATATTTGTGTTAGCACATTTAACAAATATCACATATTTTGTTTAACCTCTTAATCCATCAACAAACATGTAAAAGTTCACCAATGTGTCAACATGATAATTACAAACAAGACTAAAATAGACTAAATTGCATTCAATTTAAGGCTGCAGATTGGATTTCTGGGCTTATTTTCATGTTTGGTGTTGTTTTTCTTGTTTCTGAAGATAAAGTCAAACACAGCAACTCCTTGTTGGTACATCTCCAGCAGAAAACAGCTGTGGCGTTTAACAAAAAGACAAAATATTCAACAGCATAAACCATCAAGCTAAATGTCATGTTTTGCCCCCAAGTCCATCAGAATCAAAGAGTGAGGGCTTCTTCTATTTGCACCAGCAGTCAGCAATCACCCTGTCAGATCATACAATCAAAACCCACAATAGAAGACAAAGAATACACAGTCCCCCGCGTGCAGTCGCCTCAGATGAATGTTTGACTCATTTTTTCACAAACAGAAAGTGTCTCACTCTCTTGGGGAACCTTTATACTGTGTGATTTTAGGCTTTCTCAGTCCAAAGTTGACAACTGCGTGAGAAACACAGTGAAATATTTGGCTGGTGATCTAAAACGGTGGACATTTACTGTGAGACGACTCCACCGATAGCTGATATACAGCTTTGGCGGCAAAAAGATGGGCTGCATCAAAAACTCTCATGTGACTGCTCAATACGTGACCAGTACTTAATGATGTAAATATTCTAGGGCTGTACTCAATGTCATTTGTTTTACATTCAAAACTCTATTTAGGTGTTCATATGTTATGTCATCACCCTTAAAAAAAACCATTAAATATCCTCAAACAAAATTAGTCCTCAATTTATACAGTATCACATAATTCACTGGATGTAATGAGTTATTGTGCTAGACTGGTCTGATAAAGGAGAAATATGTAATAAATGTACTGTAATTTATCATAAAATTACCATGAGGAAACATACTTGTGTTGGCAAGTTGAAATACTGGCTTCTCTGACAACTACGCTACAGCCGTACTGTCCTTTGAAATTTCATTTCCAGGGCAGAATAATTCTTTTAGTTTGCCTGTTTGATGTTAATTAGCATTGAAATCAATGCAGAATGTTTGCTGAATCAGTGAGCATTTGTTTATGGGTCGTAAGAAATCATTAAATATCTTTTAGAGGTTGTAAATGTTTGCAATGGTTAAATCGAGCAAAATGTTGAGTCTGGGAGGCAGGAAGGCAGGCAGTCACTGAACTTAAACTCCAGAGTGTTTATTTTTAGAGCAGTGGACTTGTTTTGCAGATAACAAGTTTAACTTTACATTGACGAACAATGGACAGTTATATACAGCTCATTAAGTTACAGTGTAGGCCTTGTCGTCACTTGTCATTGTCAAAATATGTTGTAATCGTCTTGTGTACCTGATCAGTGTCCATACAGCCAGCAGGAAAACTGCCTGAGCTACGAATACTATATCTGCAACTGTGCAGAAATATCTGGTTTAAACTGAATGAAAACAAACAAATAAATAAATAAATAAATAAATAAATAAGGCTGTTCAGCATTCAAATATTCCTTCAGAATTCGAATATCAATGTTATGAACAAAACTATTCAAACTATTCAGTACAGTCTTAAAGTATTCACATTTACCATCACTACCAAGATGGTCAAGTCTGCTTTACAGCTCTGAAACAACAGTCTTGTTTTTCTACATTTAACACAAACACAGCTACAGTGTGTGCTTAGAAGGCCTGTAAGAACATGTGCATGCACAGAGACCACCAGCAGCAGCAGCAAGAACGTGCGTGATGAGATATTATTTACTGTTTTTTCTTCCAGGGGATTTTTAGCTGCTCCGGCTCTCTCATCGCTATGGTAACAATGGCGCTTCAGTCCGGAAGCCATGTTTTATGCTTCAGTGGCGTGATGACCTACTGTTTGAGTGCTTTCAGTGCAAAAGGGGTCTGTAGTGAGAAACTCCTCCGAGACCCCGAGATCATGAAAGTGCCCTTAAACAAAAACATCAAGAGAAACCTTCTAGTTCTCCGACCGCCCACACAAGACCGCTAGTCTCTGTGTCTGTTTATCTCTGATCTCTTTTTCTCTCGTTCACTGTTTGACTCTGGCTTTTTATGAAATCCATTTCTCTGTGTGCTCCTTCATTACTGTACATGCCACTGCTCTACAGCTTTTACACACATACAGTACATCCTCTGCTTTTTTTTTCTGATGTGAAATCTTTCCTGGAGGTTTGTTAAATGTAACTTAATTTCAGCCTGCCCATGAACGAGAAGCAGAGACGTGAAATTAAATTCAAAAAATATAAATTTGACTACAACAAGCTCCCGGCTATCACTGTTGTACTCCCATCTCTGCCTTGACACAACCTCTCCTCCCCCTTCCTTCCTCCTCAGACTGTGATTTCCACAGTAAATGTTCCCTCTCAGCAGAGTCAGCCATGGGTGGCGGTCGGGGGGACACGGACAGCCGCTGTGAGGCATGCTGGGTAATATGGGTAATATTTTCTGATGAACAGACAGGCCCGAGCCTCCTGGAACTTGGCCTTTTACTCAACCTGCCAACTGTCCCCCCATCTGCATCTCCATTTTTCTCCTAATCTCTGCCAGATATCTCTCCAAAATCCATCAATTTCTATTAACCATGAAAAATTCTTCATTTAATTTTCTGTATTGTGACAGATATTACTTTATCACATTTGTTCTGCATAGGCTGTACCTCTTACACTCTGTGAAACTTTTATGAACCACAATTTCCATCATTAATTTTCACAGTATTCATTTTTCCTGTGACTTTATATAAGATATTAACCTCAGTCAGTTAAATCAGTGTCTCGCTGATCGCTGCAGTAGATCAGATCACAGAGAATGGGAATTACATATTTGTGTGTGTACAGAAGGGCTTAAAATTGGGTAGGTATGGTAGGGATGTGTCCCTACCAATATCCAGGGATGACTTATTTGTCCCTTGCTATAACTGTGATCAAAAAAATTAAAGTATATTGTTGTCTATCAGTGTCTAGTCAAATTTAGTAGAGTCCTGCACTGGGTCTGGGTGACTCATAATGCTGTGGGTAAATGGGTATGTTAATGGGTAAACAAAATATATATATATACATACAATAATATATTGTTTTCCTTGGAGAAATCAGATATGAAAATGATTGTGTAGTATTTTTCACATTGAAATCTGTCAATTAGTTTAGTCAGATGGCAGGGTTTTATTGTGACACAATCTGTGACCCCATATTCTGCAAAACAATGGGATGTCACTATCTGATCTGATGGCGATGGATGCTAGCTGCTGCCTAAAACGGACATAAAGACAAAAATAGCCAGTGGAGGACACCAAATTGGGGACAATACATCACTGAAGGTCAAGTCAGAGGTCTGAGAGAAACTTGGCGTGCTCAAAGACTGTGAGAATTGCGTTCTCAGTGGCTTTGCTGCCTGTAAAAAGTTTCAAAAAGTATTAGCTTTTAATAGCCGCAAGCTAGGATCGTCGTCACCATGGAAACAGATCGACAGCTGCAGGAGCACAGCTGCTGCGCCAGTTGAGAACAAAGTGAGTGACTGTGTGTCTGCGTTTAATCACAGCTGCGGGTCGCGTCGTGGGCATTATAATCACAGTTCTGGGCGGGTGCAGATTTGACTTTGAGATAATTGCGGGTAATAGGTTGGTCCTGGTTCTCAGCTTTGTGCGTGCGGGCAGGGGTGGGTTTGCAAAACTGGTGCATGCAGAACTCTGTTAGTGAGATTCAGTATTGTGACATTGGTTTGGTCCACTGTCTACATATAGCCATGGGTCTCTTATTACAGCCAAATTATTTAATGTGTGAATTAAGTGTCAAGTGACAAATCTTGCGAGCCACTTAAACCATCAGGGATAAGTGAGAAATCCAGATGAATTTTAATGGTGTAATATTAGTCAATGCTCCTCTGGCAGTAACACAGCATCTCTCCATCGGCCCTCGCACCATGCACCGAAGACTTACACATTTAATCTCCAAGTGTGTATGTTCATGTATAACTAGTGTGTGCCAAGCGAACACAGTGGAGAGAACTGTGGGAAACTCCTCCTGTGAGGCCTTTTGTTCATTCAAAAAAATACTAAAAAATTGAGCGAATTCCACTCGTGTGTTGGTGTGTAAAAAAATGACATTCTTCAGTGTGTGAGGGCAGCGTGCATATGTGTGTATTTGTGTGTGAAACAGGGAGGAAGAGAGAGTAAATTCATCCACATAGTCTCAGCAGCAGCTGCCTTGTGGCCTCCATCCAATAACACTTCTAATAAGAGTCCAAACCAGCCAATCAATGCCATTATTGCTTGTAATAGAAACATCTATTTCTATAATGAGAGCCTATCATAAATGCCCTTGTTGTCCTGGGCTGCTGTACGTTAACAGAAATGCCATTTTGCAGTGAATACTAATGTAGAGATACACTGACTATTCATTTTTATTCACTAAAAGCGGCTACAATGGTTACAGTCCTACAGCTGCAGCACCAGGTTCTCCAACCATGAGAAACGCTTAATCCCCTCCAGCTGACTCTGACCTCTAACATCTCGGTGTAATAGAGCAAGTGATCATTGGAATTTCCTGTCTGGAGTCAATATATCCTGTACTTTTGTATAAAGCAGGGGTGTCAAACAGAAGCAGCCTGTCAAAGAGTCCAGTACGGTCCAATGAATGACTTTGCAAAGTGTGAATATTGCAGAGAAGTCATTAATTCACATTTTGCAATAAAATGCACTGCTATTCCTGATGTGTCTGCCAGCTGAAGCAGTCCTGCTACAACCAGAATAATTAATGTTCAAACTGATACACTTTTTTTTGTAGTCTCATTCTGAATTTGATGCCTGCGACACATTTCAAAAAAGTTAGGATGGGAGCATGTTTACCACCGTGATACACCACCTTTTCTTTTAACAACACAAAGCATTTGGGAACTTAATGGGGTCTTCACAGATGTGACAGTTACCCATAATGCCATGGGCACTAACACACCTCCATACCATCACAGATGCTGACTTCTGAAGTTTGTGCTGGTAACAATCTGGACGGTCCCTTTTCTTTTTAGCCTGGAGGTCACAACGTCCAACATTTCCAAAAACAATATGAAACATGGACTCGTCAGACCACAGCACACTTTTTCACCTTCTGTCAGTCCATCACAGATGAGTTTGGGTCCAAGAGAAGTTGGCAGCATGGAAAAGTCTTAACTTGCATTTGTAGGTGCAGTGAAAAACTGTGTTTACCAGCAATGGTTTCACTAAGTGTTACCAAGCTCATGTAGTATCCTTTAAACAGTTATGTAGGTTTATAATGCAGTTTTTAATACAGTGAGGGGTCAAAGGTCACAGAGGGGAGGGGGCGGGGGGTGAATTGAGGTATCTTATATTAAGGTTATTATGCATTGGTTGTACTGGCCCACTTGAGTTTAAATTGGGCTTTATATGGACGATGAACTAAAATGACTTTGACATCCTGGTATAAAGGAGCAGCGCTTTGTCCTACAAGTTAACAGGGACATTCTGGACAGCACTAAATGGCATGAAAGGGTATCTCCAACCTTCAGAAAGCCACATTAAAAACCTTTCAAGGCCTTTGTGATGTTTTGTGGAATTTATGTAAGGGCAAGTTAAAAGACAAACTAAACAAGGCTGGAACGCCAGCCTATTACTGATACAGCATAACTAATTAGAATGGTGATACCTATGAATGAGCTGCATAAGAAAACAAAAGACACCATGAAAATAAATGTGATGAGGCATGAAATCAAATTGGGTTTAGGTTCAAAGCTGGCAGCATGCATATTGTTTAACAACCCCCTTTTCTCTTAATAAAAATATACATCCAGGGTATATAATCACTAATTAGCTGACAGTTTAATACTTCTGTTCAGCCACCAGCAGTGGGTTTCAGTTGAACATGCTGTTGCTAGTAGCAACCCCTACTGGCAAAGTTCCAGTTCCAGCAGTTTAAAGCCCCATTCGGACAAGAACAGGAAACATGGGGGTAATGAAATATTCACTGTGCTCCCCTGTAATTTAACTAATTGTTCCGGACGGCCTTTTAACCATCACATAATTACAGGATATGGCCTATGATACACATTCTGCAGGACTAGGTAAAACAGAATACCAGTATTGACCTGTAGCTGACATAAAAGCAGCCCATTCAATGAGCTTTTACAGCGTCTGGCTCTCCTGATGGCTTTAATTTCTTTCCATCATCACATTAGTTCCCAAATATGGTGTTAACATGTTTCTGTCCTACAATTTTTTAAACTAATTTTCAGACAAAATAAAGCAGATAGACTGCAAATCATGTGGAAAAAACTCAGAGATCTACTTCAAAATACTAGGAAGTAACTCTGAATGGGATTTAAATTATAGGAGGACCAGCGATTTCAAGCAAACTTTCTCTTTTCCTGTTTCCTGTACTTAGATACATTATGTGCCACTTGCATCTACATTAAAAACAAAAACAGAATTTTGAAGATGGTTAAAGTTAGTTAGCTATCTGATGCTTAGCATAAATAGCTAACAGTAACTAACAAGCCAGTTCATCTACAATTAATTTAGCTGGCATTTTGCTAACAGTACCTAACAGTGGATGAGACTATATATAGGTCCATACTGTATGTTGCTACAGCTCCCCCAGCAACGATGCTTAACCAATTTTAAAAATTTCTTTTTAACTTAGGCATGCTACTGTATAGAACTTTGAATGCAAAGAGGGAACTACATTTAAATCTCACAATATTACGCTGTTGTATATTTTATAAATCAATCTTCTCTCTTTAGCATGTAGCAAACAGGAAAGGAAAAACTTGACCCAAGTTCTGCCACGTACTAATCTTGCTGAACTGTTATTGGAGCACAGAGTAAAAAGGGGTGGGGCTTAGGAAAAGCCATTTGTGCCTGTTATTAGAGAAATAAATCCTGTCAAAAAGAGGTTAAGGAAGGGGATGCTGTATGTTCCATGAGTGTGATAAAGGACACAGAGGCTAAGAATACTATCTCAACATGCTTCTCAATTGTAGTTGTTGTCGACAATCAGCAGCTGGTTTCAGTTAAACATTCTGTTGTTATAGCAACCACTACTGACACAGTTAAACTAACCTATCACCATTTCATCAGATCTGTGTGTCTGTGTGTAGATTAATCTGCGCTGTAAATGCTACTGGAACTTGATGTTGATTGGGATGTTGGCCTGGCTCCAGTTCTGGCACTACACTGATACCGGGCAAGCTGGCGACATAACTGGACTCAGCGTGGCGAAGCATCGTGGCGAAGCATCGTGGCGAGGTGAAGAAACCAAAAAAGACATTAACAGAGGAAGCTAAGAACAGAAAAGGAGGGAGTGACCAAGCAAGAGGCTGCCAGACAAGAGCAAAGGTCGCATGGGCTTTTAGTCACTGGCGAAAGCTTTGTGAAATAAAATGCGGCAAGACAGACGCCAACCTGGCCTTCTTCCTGTTTGACCAAGAAGTAATATTTGCTGGTGTACTACTGTATGTCTTGAGTTGTATAACAGAATTGCACTGGGGCACCAAATCACAAAAAAATACCAAATCTTACATAATGCTGATTTTAATGTCATATTTGTATGTATCATTTTTGACCATTAAGACAATAAACTGTTGGCAAGTAGGCCAAATGAGTATTGAGAAGCAACCAGGACCAAAAAGTTATATAAAAAAACTGCCATAATCTCTTGGTATAAGACTTTTTTAGAGTTATGAGTCCTAAAATCTCTGGAAAACTATTGAAAAAAGCAAAATTATATCCCTGAGATAAAGTGTCTTAGACATAGCTGCCAGAGTGAATAAATCCTGTCAGATTTAGAGATGAGAGTGTCTGTGTGTCTGTGATAATAAGTGGTAGCTTGTAAGGTTGTAAGGTCAGAGGGAGAGGGAGAGACGGAGACGGAGACACCAAAACAGAAAGACAGACGTAATCATTTTTGACAGAGAGGGGAGAGATAGAAGGGAACCATTTCTCTGGCTGTTCTGTGGTATTCTGCTGCCATCACAGTGTGGGCGTATGACTCAGTGATATAACAACCTCCATTCAATATCCCAATAACACCGCTGCAACATACACAACCTCCATTCACCAGCCTTGACCATAAAGATATACGTTGATCAATACACTTCTCATCTTTATGGTCAACACAACTCAAACTGAATGCAAGTTTACCTACCTGAATTCAATAACATTAAGCTGTACTGACAAAACAGTACCACTGCTCTGGCAATAAGAAGTCTATCTGTCTCACACAACCTCTGACTTATGAGTAATGAGGGTTTCTACATATATATTTTCAACTAGAAAAAGATAAGAATAGTTATGATTTTAGTAGTCTGACTCATCGGATGTAGACTGTGGGTACATGCCTGACCTTTGGCTACCTATTTCAGGCAGCATCTGTTGTCCGCGTGTTACAGTTTTTAAAATTCCTGTCGCTAAGGTTTGGTGACTGAGTCTCCCTCACACTGTCATCCAGCGACACAGTACACACCCACTGTCCAGAGGATGAGTGAGAGGAAAACAACCTGTAGAGACAGACTATTTTCACATCAAACTCGGACTTATGAATTTATTTCAACCAAGCCAGAGTTTTTGATTGTTGGAACAGTGGAAATCCTTGCAAAGACAATTTTGGTGAGTTTTACTTTGTTTCTGTCTGTTGAGTCTGATGAGGTTTTAACAAGGCGATTAGAGCTTGTTTTAGTTCAGCAAAGGAGAGGAACTGGAATTCTGAAGATGCTCAGTTGTATTTTCAGTTTCATATGAAAAACAAAAACTTTTTGGACATTTTGTGACTGCTCTGAGAATTTTAACATATTGCCCAACCACACCTGTCGCTACAGGAAACAACAACAACCTATGAGCTAGCAACCTACATGCTAAAAGTGGTAAGTTAGCACGTGATTGCAAACAGTATGAACATAAACAAGCTAGCAGCTGTTACCATTTCTTTTGGTCCAAAGTTACCAAGTTACCCCCTAACACGATTTTTCAGGGGCACCAGCGCTGCACCCTGTGCCAGAGCATTTTCCCCTAGAGCAGAATGATCATTTGTGGAGCCAGACATTTCTCCAGCTCTGACACAGACCTCTGGAGATAGATCTGGCTATGTAAGACTATGATTTCACATAGCTAATAGTAAGTAAAATGAGGGAGACATTTAGTTGAAATTAAACGTGCCATCCCACACAAATATTTAAAATGTATTTAGTCCAGAAATGGAGTTTTAGTTTTAATTTACAACCACCTTCAGGAGACGGTGTTAGAAAACAACAGTTAAATAATTAGAAGTGTCAGACATATAAACAGAATGTACACACATGAAAATCGTGCACAAGTAATTTGTCAAACATAAACTTATATTTCATTAAAGAAGACTTATCTGGTGACAATGTGCACACCTCATGCATATGCAGACCAGGTGGACGCATGTTTTTGTAAAGCCAGCCTCAAGAGATATGACAAGGTACAGATAAAAAATTAGCAAAAAGATGGAATCAAAATGGTAAGAAATTTTGTTTGGCCATTTATAAACTTAATTCTGGTTTTGTGAGATCAATTTTTATCATGCTTTTATTGTAGGCATCCTTTTATTCAGTGTCCTTCCTTTTATCCATAAATATGTGCCACTTTGTCAAGTTTGATTTAAGCACTATAAACTAAATCATCATCTTTCTGACATTTAAGAATGAGATATCATGGTGGTTCACAGGTGTATGTAAGGAGTTAAACAGTAACTATGTCTACTCTAATGGTCTCACATGATGACAGCTTTTCTGGCATTACTGGAGAACTTTCCTCTCTGTGGCACAACTGACCCATCCCGAGTCCTGCCCCTGTGATTGCGTGTGTGTGGTTTGACATGTCCCCCAGCATCCATCTTCAAAATTTGGTTTTCTTTTCAACATCGACAAGTCCAGCACATAGTATATCTAAGTACAGGATAAAGAAGAAAGATGAGCGGGGTTCCACCTGGTACCAAGCTTGTTCAACTGTTATTGGAGCATAAAGCAAAAGAGGTGGGACTTAGGAGGGGTCAACTGGTAGAATTCCACTTTGTCCTTTCTGTCTAAAGACACGTGGAGCAAGTAGATGGATGATATGAAAACAGGTTAAGTGAAAGAAAGCACCTATTTATGGCAAACTATAGAAGCAGAAAAGAGCCTTGCACATATGAGTACAGTTCCACAATGATGAACACATGGCTCTGTTACTGTGATGAAAATGATGCGTACACATATTTCTGTCCATGTGGGTAAATGGAGGCTTTGTCATGAGCCTAATAAGAGTTTTTGTGTCAGCTGAGCTGATTGCTCAGTGACATTAATGAGGCTGATGACAGTATAAACTGTAAAGTAAATATCTTAATATAACTCAGACCTTTCCTCTAACAATAAGTGACAAATTTGTTGCTTTGTAGCGACCTTTGAGTTGTTATGCCGCAGACAAATCGATCAAGAAGAGTGCAGCTTTGAGATGTATCATTTTTCTAATTTTCATCAAATTCAGATGACTGGCGTGATGGACAAACAAACAAACAAAGTGATACAGACCGATCCCATGCTGGCATCCTGCTGCCACACATAAAAGAAAACACTTTGATTCTAAAAATAAGATGGTCGTGTTACAGAATGACAAATGACTCTTGAAAAATGACAGATAATGTAGAATTAAATCCAATCAAGGCACTTTTTTGTGCTGACAAAGTGGTGACACTTTTGCAGAGGGACATTTTTATTCAATGTGTCATAATATTTGTCCACACCATCATTTTAATAATAACAATAATCATCTTTATTTATATCATTTTTCTAAAAGCAGAATTGACAAAGTGCTTAACAGTCTGTGAGTGCAGCTGTCTGGACAGCACTCATTAAATAATAGAGGATGAAATGCAGGGACACAATGTAAAGGAAAACCGGGACATTATGAGAAATTACACTATGTTGTTACCAGCAGTTATATGAGAAGATCGATATCAATTTTATTTTTATCTCTTTGGAAAAGAGATAGATCCAATATTTGTTTAGCCTGGCTTAAAACCAAGCTTTCAACAACTCCAAAGCTGCCATATGTACATGTACGTTGTGTACTTTACACATTTATCATAAAAAATGAAATGAAATGATACATTGTGGTCTAATGAGCACTTAGCTACGGTATTGGAGGTATTACTTCAACCACTGGCAGCGTACAGCTTCTCGGAAGTCCTGTCAATGCTGCTGCTGAAAGGCCCTGCACAGCCATGGTCCACCCACACACGTGTTAATTATTGTGCCTGATCAGTTTCTCAGGACCGTGTAGGCGTTTACAGACTGACAAATTAAACCTTTATTCAATGTTATAGACACATGGAGTCAGGT
>JAJHUR010099470.1:0-17484 GCA_027495735.1 Lutjanus campechanus | reverse complement strand
CGGGTGGAAACACGTTTGGATCTAAACTGGAATGCAGAAACAAGATCCCACTGATATCAGACACTCTTTAATTCAAACGTTTTAAAACAACGTCCAACGCTATCGTCCGCAGCCTTGACGGTTTCAGCCAACACACACACTCTCTCTCTCTCTCTCTCTCTCTCTCTCACACACACACACACGCTCTTTGAACTGAGACTAAAACAAAGTAAAGTGAGCGTTTGATTTGTTTGACCCGAGCTGCTGCCAGCCCCCCGAGCGAAACCAGAGCTCTTATTTCACCGCTAATCTGTAGTCTGAAAACGTTGGCAGGCTGACGGTGTACACCCACTGCCCTCTGTGAGAGCGTGTGTGTGTGTGTGTGTGTGTGTCAGGGAGCTGTATCTGAATGCTAAAAGCTCGTGTCACTTCAGAGTTCGACCTCGCCTGCAAAGACGCTGATGCTGCTCAGATTGCTGCAGTCTGAATGTTTGCAGAGCGAGAAAGAGGACACACTCTGCACGACAATGAGAGCAGCGTAAAAACCAACACATCTGCAGTCACCTGAAGTATACGAGGCCATGTTAGAGTCGGGTTATTATTCTGCTTTTCCACTATAGGTCTCACATTCACCAAACAATTGTTTAGTCCCACGCTTTTACGGAGCCGTAGTCTTCACACTGTTTTTAAAGAAAATGTTGCATATATACCTTTAAATTCAATTTACGCCTCCACGGAGCTTTTCTGGTTGATGCCTCATTGCAGTTTGACAAAAGTTGAGTATGTCGTTATATTTGTGTCTCGTTTCTGACGGAGCAATGGGAGATTTGGAGCAAGTACATAAATTATAAACTGACACATCAGATGGTTTGTTACACCGAACCGTCTGGGAGATTCGTCCTTAGAAACCGTTGGCGCTCTTTGTTCTTCATTCAATGAAGAAATACTCCTCAGTTCTGATATAACCGATGTTATCACAGCATCTGCGCTGACCTCTTCAGGAGCCGCTATCGTTTGTTTGAGACGAGTTGCTTCCATGGACGTTTCTCGCCGTCATCACACCTAAAACCACGTCTGTGGCTGCCGTTCGTCCCGCCGAGGACGCTGATCGGTGGTCCAAAAGTGGTCCACACTTTTGGTGCAGAGACAAACGGATAATTTGAAGCCTGGCGAGATGGATTCTCACATGATCTTGTGATCTTTTCTGAGCAAACAAAAATCTATTCTGTTGTAATTTATGTGCTCTCTTCTGCTGTCTTCATTCTGCATCTACTGAGAGAAATGTCCCATGTGACCGTCTTAGTGACCGACTCCTCTCAGCTGAACGCCCTCAATCCATGAGCACGCAGAAACGTCTTATTGAAAATGATCAAATTCTGCTGGATGACACTGTCCAATTCTTTGTCTGCATCATTTCAGTGAAAAGTGATCCTGCTCAAAGTGGATAAAAGATCAATAATCACAAAGATCACTTCTCCAAACAAAACTGGACTGTGCAGGAACGTCAGCCTAGTGGTCAAAGTGTGAACCGCAGGTCACAGAGAGACATTTAAGCCGTTTTTAAGCAACCAGCAGTCGTTTGCGAGTCTTATTTTTGTGTGCAGGCAGTCGGGTGGTTTTATTTCTCACGAGTTACAAGCAAAAAGAAACTTTTCCAGCATGTTTGAGATTCTTATTCAGAGTTGAATTCATCCAGACTCGCAGCTCCTCCACATCATCGAGTCATCTTGCAGTATTTCGTACAAAACACAAAGTGTGACTGTTTAAAACTGTAATTATGAGCAGCAGCAGCGGCGAAACAGGACAACATGTTGACAGTAAACAGCAGCTTGTAGAGCCGAGAAGAAAAGAAAGAGGAAGAGATTCACACAGAGCGAGATAATAACAGAGAGGAGGTGAAGTGTCTCTTTGTAGCTCTACCTTATCTCCACACACACACGCACGTACGTGCGCGCGCACACACACACACACAACACACACAACACAAAGCACTTAACATTAATTACACACACACACACACACACACACACAGAGTCCAGCTTGTGTTGGTCGTCTGCTATTTAATGAGCTGTAATCTATTCAAAAGACCCTGAAGCAATTTGACACACACACACACACACACACACACACACACACACTCACTTGCTCTCCATGGATAAAGTACAGGGGGGCAGGACAACTCTCACCAATGAAAAAGGAACTCCGCCAAGTCCAATGACCTCCTGCGAGCCTCTACGACAGCTCATGAGCCGTGAAAGGGGGCGTGGCTAAAGTGTAGGTGAAACCGTCAACGATGAAAAATGACCCGTTCAGTCCAGTGACGCCTCCCACAAGAATCTACAACAATTATTTCATGAGTTTGGTGTGAATCTATTTAAAAGTTATGCACCTTTAGTGATAGGCCACGCCCACTGCCACGCCCTCTTTTAGCCAATTGGCAGGAGCACAAACACACTTTCACAAATATTTTTCAACATATTTTCAACAAGTCATCATTTGTCTGTTTGCTGCGATCAGCTGCTATAATCAAGTTATTTATTGATGCTGTTAAATGTTTGTTTACATCTGCAGTGTTTGTAAACAAAACAGTAAAAATACAATATATTAAATTATGATCAGCTGATGAAGAAAAACACCAGTTTCTCATCAATAACTTCTTGATTTTGTCTGTGAAGACAAAAAATGACTTTTTAATATAAACCTTTGGTCAGCAGCTGCACATCGAGGTCCTTAATGATACCGGAGCTTCGTGTGTGTGTGTGTGTGTGTGTGTGTGTGTGTGTGTGTGACTATGTGTGTGTGTGTGTGTGTCGGTAATGAACTGTGGGAGGTCTGTGTTGACAGAAGTGTTTCTGCCAGTGTACTCAGGTGTGTGTGTGTATTTTAACTACCAAAAGCCTGTTCAGGCAGCTCTCGCTCATCTCTGATTGGCTGTCGTTTGTTAAGCCAGACACACTTTGATCCTCCAATCTCTCCCTGGAGATGGGACACACACACAAACACACACACACACACACACACTCCTCTGTTTCTCTGCCAGGATGTAAACCATCGCCCCAGTGAGTTCGGATACGAGTCTGATCCCAACGATAACGGATTTTTACACCTCGACAGAAAACAGAAAAAACAAGCAAACAAAAAAAAACTAAAATTCCTCCAAACTGCTCGTCTGGCTTCAAGCTAAAGTTCTACAAACTGTTTTCCTGTGAAACTCCAGCAGTGTTTTGTAAACTGACAAAATGAACCCGACCTTCAATCAGCATGAGGATGAGGAGAGAAGGACTGAATTTTAATCTTTGGGTTTTTTAGAAGCGTAATAATTTATTAACTTGTGACTTGTAATGTTTATTAACTTGTCTTGTGTTTCATATTAATAGTCAGGCATGTTCAAATCTGCCTCCGAAATATTTGCGATTTCATGCTGTTTATTAATGTAACGTGAAGGCGTTCAGTCATTTAGACCTTAAAATATGTTTAAAAAAATAAAATAAATAAAAAATTGGGACCAGGGTTAAAAATATCAGAATTACCCTTTAAGCTGAACAAAAAAGAAATAAACTTTGTCTAAAAGCTTTTAAAGGTGCCTTTAGTGATTTTCTGTCCACTTCCTATATTTACACATCCAGGACACACAGAGCAACATGTTTGTGTCCACCTGATGGACGTAAGTCTGATATTTACTCTCCTTTTTGCTGCGGTTTGGTCTCCTCCAACTCTTGAGAAAAATATAACACGTCAACATAAAGGACAAACACTATAAATTCAGCTGGAGGATGAAGAGAAAGTGAATAAAGAAGCTGCACACAGTTCATCTCTGCAGTCTGAAGGTGTAGCTGTGAATTATTTAACAACCGTTCAACCTTTACAAATGGCTCTGACCTCCTGCTGGTGGCCTCCACCACCACAACCACAACCACCAGCACCACCACCGCTCTCAGGAGGACAGACGCTCCAAGTCTCCTGGAACTCGGGTTTGTCTTTTTCACTGAAACACTAACGAGAAAAAACAGTTTCTTTTTTCTCTTTCCTCTCATTTTTACGTCCTTTTCTTTCTCTCCATCACTTTCATTTGTCTCAATAGAAGTGTGAAAATAAAGAGTGAAGAACAACGTCTCTTTGGGTGATAAAATAAAATCCGTCCCTCCTTCCTCGTCTGTCTCCTCAGAGACCTGTACACAGCCCGAGTCCAGGCCCGCAGAGGGAGCGCTTAATTATTCTTTCTCATGCTCCCTCAGACGGGTGGGGCCTCATAACTAATTAGAAGCAGTTTGTGCAGCAGATGAAAAGAACACACACAGCCTCACCTGCTGGGTGCCCCTGGTTAATAATTCAAACGCACCCTCTGGCTGACTCACAGACACACAGCAGCTTTATTCCTGCAGGGGGACAATATGAGACGGCGGCAACACGGAGCCACACGATCACGAGAAACTAAATATTCTCCAGATTCAAAGGTTTGATACAAAAATACACGATCATCCATCATCCTTTTTTTTGTGCTACAGTAAAATACTTCATTATTCTTTATTTCTTATTTTACTTTGTGATATTTTGTGCCAGATTTAAAAGGAAGAAAACTGGATTTGAAACAAGTAACAGAAAATTTTCTCAGTCTATCGTCATGAAAGTCTCGTAAAATAAAGATAAACGCTTGTTTATGAACGTGCATGATAACTAAAAACTTTCAAAAACTTGTGCGACTTTGTAAAATGATCACATTAATATGAAGGTGATACCGTTTTGTCAGATTTTAGTTTTAGTTGATGAGTAAACTTCTTGTCCTGGCAGGTTTCGTACCACCGTCCTCCTCTGATGAACATATGAAACATGTTTTTCTGTTTCCAGCCTGGTTGGTTGATAGTAAAACATTATTTATTGTAAACTCACAGACATACTTTAGTGAAATCTACTGTAAACCTCCACGATGGCGCCAGGAGATTTGTGACCCGACTTCAGAGTTTCTCTTTCTGGGTGGAACATAAACACAGCTGGAGATTCAGAGGCTCGTATGTTCAGTTTGTGATGTAAATATGAAATGAAGTAAACATCCCTCTGCTCTGTCATGTTTATGAAGCTGTTTACCTTCCTTTTCCCGACGTTAACGTCGTCTCTTTACTGTCCAGCAGTCACACAGAAGCTATGTGCTCTCATACTTCAGGGTCCAGTAGGAAATCTGAGCTCCGCTGCTTCACTTAAAAAAGTCTCATGTTTCCATCCTGAGTTCTTTCCTGAACATACAGTACAGGTCCATCATGTCTGACATGTTTTGCATTCAGCTCTCCTGCTCTACAGAATCTGCAGCAGCATCGGGAATAAATTTCACGGCATTTTAAGTGAAAATCAGCCTGTAATAAAGAGAACAGGGGTCAAAGTTCACAGCACAGTCTCGATAGTTCTGTGACCTACAAAGACGAGAGTCAGACGTGTTACATTTAAATTTTTATAACCAGAACTCACCGATCATAGATCAAATCAAACCTACAGGATCAATAATTCACAGGGTTCAGGACCAGATCATGAATATCTGTGAAAATTAAAAATTAAGAGTCAACTTGCACTTTTACTTTGTTCATATATTAGCTCATTAATGTGATTCTCCTGCAGACCAGTGAATCTGTTTATTCTGCTGTTTTCTTGTATTTGTGTACTATTAGCTTTCTATGCAGAATATATAACATCATCTATAATATATCTATATTAAAATAGTTTTAAATATTTCTTAAATATTTTTGAAGTTGAGATGCATCATGGGTATTTTGGTGTGAAAGCACTGAAAGACAAACATGCAAACCTTCATTTTACAGATTATTTCCCACCAAATATCTTTAAAATAAACTCTGCTCCAGTTATATGAAAAGTTTTTCACAGTTTTGAGATCATTTAAGCAGCTGTGGTGAACGTAAAACACTTACATGCCCACAGGACTTTCCTTCAAAAGAAAAAAAAAGAAGATTTTTATGTTTAGAAAACTTAATTGACCAGTAAACAATTGGAACCAATACAAGTATCCCAGTTAAACAGATTTTATATTATGTTCAAATTACAAAAAGTACAAAAACAGAAAGAAATTAAAACAATATGCAGGATGAAACTGTGACCTGCCATCCGTTTCCAGCAGTGGAAACAAATTAAAGGTTATTTTTGGATTATTTGGGGGATTTTTTAGCCTTTATTTGGCAGGACAGTTTATAGACAGACAGGAAATGAGCGAAATCTGCAGCAAAAAGCTTCAGACTGGAATCAAACCCAGGCCACTGTTGAGGACGGCCTCCGAACATGAGCCGCACGCTCGAACAGCTGAGCTACAGGAGCAAAAACAACGACGAAAAAACAGAATATTTATTTGCCAACAGCTAATTCATTTGATTCATGTCACAGTTCAGTAACGTCACCATCAAAAAAGTCCAAAATATGCTTAAAGATCAGATCAAAGGGTTCAGAAACTCTCAGAGGAAAAGTAAAAGTTGTATCTGGACTTTAATCAGCAGACATCAAATATTATCCAGAGCAGGATGATGTCAGGAGATTAAACTGACCTGGAGTCAGCAGGGGGACGTTTCTGTCAAACCAAACTCTCATTTCTTCTGTTCCAGCTCCAAACATACGACAACAGTCTCATAATCCTGCTGCTCACACCGAGGTCAAACATTCACACATATCAGACAATTAGAAATGATAGAAAACTTCCCAAAATAATATAAGATCAGATCAGTAAAGATCAGAAGCATTCTGGGAAATGTGTTAAATCATTAACAGGACAAGAATTCGAGGAGGGAGGTCGAGGGAAAATTGTTTTTTTTTCATTAGCATTTAGTAAAAAGTTAAACATTTTCTGAGGATCTAATTCTGCAGATGAAGGTCAGAAGATTCAGGCTTGTTCAGGGTCAAATCCACATCTCAGCATATTGTAGTCGAGATCATTTAGGTCCAGTTCAAGTCAGAGCAGTTTCAAAATTTAGTCAGAAGTCGATCCAAAATCAAGACCAAGTCCAATTTAACTCAAAAAGAAGAACAAATGGTCCCAAACGGGATCAAGTGCACAACAAGACAGAGTCTGAACAGGCTTCAAACTAAATAAATCATGAAAACAGCTCCGGTTCAATATTCTGACATATTTACTGAGTGAACTGTCACTTTCTCTCAGAGACGCATCGCTGAGTGAAAAAAGAGGCTAAACTCAGAGTAATCAGAGTAGCTGTTCTCCCTGGTGGTGAAAACAATCTGCACCAGGCAGGATTTGGAGAGTTAAAGAAGTTTTTGTCAGGTTAGCAGCTGCCTACAGAGGTTTTATTAGGTTAACGCAGCACTGACGGAGTCTGGAGGACCAGCAGGTCACTGAAACTGATCGATCAGCACAGCTGAGCTTCTTATCTAAACTATTGATAATAAACAATGAGGTCACATGTGACACAGCATTCATAGATGTTCTTGTAGTGAATTCATTTTACATAAACATACTGTTGTTTACATTTCTATTCATATTAAATATTTATATTAAACTACTCATCCATTCTGCTCCACCCGTCACTGTGTTTACATAATGATGTACAGATGACACTTTAAAACATCAGATGTCTTGTAGTTCAGAGCTCTGTTTGTAATTGTCTGGTTATTTTTTAGATTTCTGTGTATTTTTTAAATATTTTTATATTTCTAGATGAGAAACGTGACGTCGTTCCTGTATACTGAGCGGAAATGACAATAAACAACTTGAACTTGAACTTAATTTGCTAAAATTACGATTAAAACTCTGAGCAAATGTAATATAATTATAAAAACAGGTGACATATTCTTGCACGATGTTATGAGCTGATACTGTAAAACAAGTCTGGTATCTTTGCACACGTTTGTGCATAAAACTACCAAATGTCTTCGATGAGGACGCCTGGCTGTCAGTCCACACCAGACTCGTCCCTGCGGTGGTTTTGGACGCGAACACGTCTCAGGATGTTTTCTTTGAGATTCACCGAAGACAAAAACTGATCATAAGTCAGTTTTATAAATGAGGCTTCAGGTGCTGTTTTATGTGAGAGCAGAAGTGACCTGACTGCAGCAGCAGCAGCAGCGTGTGGTCTTAAAGGGCCTCATTATGGTATGGCATCACCACGGCAACAGCAGCAGCTGCCTGGTTTGACGTCACAGAATGTGTAACACAGACACAGTCAGTCAGTGAGCGTACGGAGCGAACACAGACAGACATGTAGACCTACTGTACAACCAATTAATGCAGACGACTGGTGGATCACAACATGTACGGAGGAGGTTACACCTGCTCACGCACCGCTGGGGCGGCCATTTTTCATCACTGTCTGGTGAAAACTATGTTATAATGTTCAGAGCAGCGGTGCTGCTGCAGAGCACGTTAGATTTCTGTCCACGTGAGAACTGTCGTGCTGATGCAAGAAGTAAAACCCTGATGCCAAAAAAGTCAGGATGCTGTGCAAAACATAAAGAAAATCAAAATGCAATGACTAGCAAATCATTTTCCACTTGTGATTGATTGAATACAGCACAAGGACAAGATATTTAATGGTCAAACTGATCAATTTTACTGTTTTTTTGTAAATATACTCTCATGCTGATGTTGACGCCTGCAACATGTTTCAAAAAAGTTTGGACAGAAGCAACAAAAGACAAGGAAAGTTGTGGAACGCTCCAAAAACACATTCAATTGAATATAGGTTGAAAGATTTTTGCAAATCATTGCATCCTGCTTTCATTTATGTTTTACACAACACTCTACATTTTCTCTACATGATTATCTTCACGTTTTTCTGCATTTTAAGAGATCTAGAAGCAGCTGAACATGTGATTTTTGTGGTGAAGTTTCTATCTGAACACTGAGCCTCGATGAAAACGCCGGCGTGTGGACACTGCAGATATGACATCACTCACCTGCGACTGAGATGATATCATTAAATGAGGAGCTGCCAAAGGAGGCCATCTGTGAGCTGCCGAGGACTCAACCCCACCAACACACACACACACACACACAGGCTGCCACTGCGGATACCGACTGCAGCAGCATCCACAGGGATTCACTTCACTACAGCCTGTTTAAAAACCTCAACACATAAACTGGTACAGATGAATATAAGAGCACAGATACATGCAGGTCTCCTACATGTTTCACATCATTTCAATGTACAGTATTTGGTGTGTTGAACTACACTACAGTACCCATGAGCCTCAGCATCTGCAATAAAAGCTGAGCTGTTTCGAGTTATAAATCACCACATCCAACATTCATCCAAATCTAAACCAAAATCCAAATAAAATTCCTGAATTTATGCTCAGCCTCCGTCTTCCCTCTGTCATTAGTGGTCCGGCAGGGTGTTTCTGACCGCAGTGCACTCTGGGACTCAAGAGTTCACCTCTTTCAGCTGCCAAGCGATCTTGATCAATTAAACAGATCACTTTCTCCGAAGTTCCCACGATCAGCAGCTGGATTTAATCGCAGTTTAGCCCTTGAATGATCACAAAATTATATGATTGGTCTGCTTTGCTTTCACGCTGAAGAACAAACCCAGAGTTGCGCTGAGGGCCGACCGAGTTCAAGAAGTCTCAGTCTGGGTGTTCGGTTCACACCAGAGAGAGACACCATGACAAAGCCTCTGTGCACAGAGCAGCTCCACGAAGAAATGTTCTTTCCCTTGTTTGGTGTGGAGGAACTTGACAGGTCTGCACAGAGTTTTGACCTTAATCCCATCCAACACCTTCGGAATGACCTGGAACGCCGACTGTGGATCTAAGTGATGCTCTGGTGTCTGAGTCGCTGCAGCAGGTTCAACAGCTGGTGAGAGTCTGAAACCAGAGGAGTGGAGGCTGTTGATGTCACAGTTTAAAGAAGTTATGGATGATTAATCTTAGAGTTTGCTGTTGTAGATGATGCTCACCGGGAGCTGCAGAGGTCTGGACGTCAGTTCAGAAAGATGACCAGCGGGAGTTTTTTTATCCTGCAGCTTCAGATCAGCTCCACGTGTTTAACCACAAACGCCACAACACGTTTCAACCCCAAAACAACATCTGGCCTTTAAAGGCTTCTGTGGCTCCTAAGCTGCTACAGTTTTTACAGCCGGCGGTCAGACTCTCGATGTGATACGGAAGCTCTGATGACACGAGACTTTAATAAAGGTCCACTTCAGTTTACTGAAGTCAACAGCCTGCAGGCTCTGAGCAGATGGATCGACGTGTTTCCGCTCTCATCTGGACGTCAGACTCAAAGATTCTTCACAAGATGTTGTTTGATGAAACTTTTCAAGGTGAAAATCAAACAGCAGACCTGCGGCTGTACAGGAACCATCACTTTCATTACTTTAACGGACAAAGATTCACAGTCTTCTTCTCATTCACAGACTCACACTGATGCTGATGGAGGTGCACTGCCAGGCGTTAACCTGCCCATCGAGGACACTGTGGACATGTGGACAGCAGGAGCCGGTGATCAAACTGCCGGCTCTGAAATGAACAGACGAGCGGCTCTAACTGCTGAGTCACAGCCGCCTCGTTATTGATTAATCTACTGATTTTTATTATCGCTTTGGTCTATAAAATATCAGACCTGAACCTCACATCTGTCCAGGCTCATAAAATATATGTAGTGAAGGAATTTAATAAAAAGGTATCAACTGTATTTTTTGGCAAAAGTCTCGACGTGTGTGATTCCAGTGAATAATTTCCAGGTAGAAACATGCAGAGTAGTTTTACAGAGAGCAGAGCAGAACATCATGATGTCACAGTGAAGTTGACCTTTGACCTTTGAGAAGTAATCTCTCATCACCTCATTTTATTTAATTAAGAAATTTGTGTAAAATTTTGTGATAACTTCTTCACCAACTCCTCGTCTTCTTCTTCCATCTTTCCTCTCCACTTTCCTTCAATCTCCTGCATGTTTTTCTTCCTTTATTCTCTCTCTTCTCTCAAACTCTTCTCTTTTTCTTGTCCTTGTTTTCTTTCTTCTACCTCATTTTCACGTTTACATTTTGTCTTTTCTCGTCTCCTTTTTCTGTTTTCTTCTTCTCCTCCTCCTCACAGAATCAGTCCTTCTCTCCTCTCTTCTCACACCTTCTTCTCTAGACTTCCTGTCCTCCCGTTCCTTTCACTTTCACTCTCTATCTCACCCTTTTATCACCTCCTGTCTCCTCACCCTCTCCTCCTCCTCCTCCTCCTTCTGTCCGACCCAGTTACCAGGTGCTGACATATTGACGTGGCCCCTGACAAAGCGACGGCGGCGCTCTCCGGCCCTTTAAGGACGAAATCCTCCCCGGCAGCGGGGTTGCTATGGTAACCACGGACCACCACACACACACACACACGCACACAATAACAGGTAGAGAGAGGAGGACGCCCGCTGTGTCTTATCTCCATAATGTTTTGTGTGTTGGATCTGATAAGATGGTGACTCCTCCACTTCAAAAACATCAAACTGTCGACACTCAGCGAGGAACGTTTCTGTGGTCAAGAACTGTAAATATAATCTGTGTTTCAGTCTTTTGTCTTTTGTGCTGAAGTGAAAGTTAAATCTCATTTTTCTGCTTCTGCCTTTCAGAACACGGAGCTGTTCGTTATGCATTTTGAGAAAATGTTTACCTGAACTGTTAACTTCTATTAGAGTTGCATTTTCCAAAACCGACATGTTGCAAACAACATTTACTGGTACAGTAAAGTAATATTTCAAAGATAAGGTCTGCACATCTGAAGGCAGCGCGACAAACGTTTTTAACCACCTCACAGGGAAACATTTAACTTCATATGAATGCATCAGCTGCAACCATGCAGCCAGAGGTCGTAAGGACAAAACAAGCCACTCTGATGAAAGCATGAAAGAAGAGAGGCACTACATATGACAGGAGAAATAAGTAACTTTATTAGTAGATATGCAAAAGTCTCTGATTGTACTTAAATATGAGTCTAAACCGTGTCAGAATTCTTGCTGAGTGTAAAGATGTTGCAGAATTAAACACTGATTAAAATGTGTTTGGCCTAAATGGTCTGTTATTCTTTTCCTTTCAGCTGGAAAGGAAACAACAGCGTCATGTCGTAAGATAAGATAAGAGATAAGATAAGATAAGATCAGCTTTCTTTAGTTCAGGCTGAATCCTGCAGTGATTTCCATCTTGTTGCCATGAGCACCAGCAGCAGCCGGCTGGACATGACAGCCAACAGCCTCCTCCCCCCCTCCATCCATCTTTCTCTCCCCATCACCATCTGCCCTCTATCTTCCTCCTCTTCCTCCTCTCCATTCCTCCACTGCATCATCATCATCATCATCCTCCTCTCTTCTAGTCTTATCTAATTTTACTCTTTTGGCCTAAGATTTCACACACTATCGCTCCGTTTCTAAACACCACCTCTTCTCTCCGGTTCCTCCTTTCTCACCCCTCCTCCACCTCCTCCTCCTCTGTTCCTCCACCCTCCCGTGTCTCTTCATGCCTGCAGAAATGCAACGATGAAATGTGAGGCTGAAATTGAACAGCCTGGATGTACTGGTAGGAACTCTCCAATTCAATAATTCAACACATCAGTCAGTGTTGACTCACAGTTCGCAGGTCGAACGTGATTAAAGCTCGAGGCACAAAGAGACAACTGAGCTTCAGCGTGTGCAGGGTTGTGCTCAGTTTTCAGCCCTGCTGTATATAAAAGCTGTTTTTTGCAAACACAATAGTTTTTCACACTCTCTTTTCTATTTTCTGCACTTATCCAGACCTGAAAATAACTAAAACCTCTGCACAGAATCCTTAAATACAGACAAAGTCTGCAGCAACTTAATCCTTCTCTAATATATTTACTGTAATAAATCAGAAAATGATCATCAGATATCAAGGAAACATCTCAAACAGCCTCAGTGTCAAATTTCTCTTCCAGCCCGTTTCATGTTAATTAGAGTTCAAATTAATGCCGAAGGTCTGCAGAATGAGTAAGTGTCTGTTTATGAGTCATATGAAATCATTTATAATCTTTTAGAAGGTGTAGATGTTTGTAACTGTTAAACTGAGCAAAATGTTAATGGAGTTTGGCAGCAGTGTGAGTTCTCTTCAGGATGATGGACTTAGTCTTACATTGACAGACAACTGACAGAATTATAGGACTCGTCCTGACTTGTTAAGTGTTCCTGCAGCCTGCCCGAGCTTCCTCAAGACTGGAGAGGAAAGGACAGCAGGAAACATCTCACTTCAACCATAGATTGTGTATTAAATATGATTTTAATCTATTTAATGTCCCGTTTACGGGTCCAACTTGCTATGTGGACTCATTTTTGGACGCAGCAGACAGGTCTCAGGATGTGAACCCCCTGCTCACTTCCACTCCAGATAAATGTAGCTCCAATAATAATCCAGGTTTAATTTTGGCAACGATTACGTGTGTCAGCACAACATAACAGGTAAAACAATTAGTACTTAGATAAAGCTTTAGAAACTGTTCTAAGAGACGAGGTTGGAGGAGCTCGGTGGAGGAAGTCGGGGTGTGGCTCCACAAACCTCTAATTTGTCCCAACAGTTGCTGAAAGAAAGCAATAATTACACACACACACACACACACACACACCTCCAGGTGTAACAGCTAATGCACCACACTCACACAGAGTCGATTACAGAGCGGCTGTGACCCACAGCCCTGGAATCATCGCAGCGTTGACTGATTGTTTCCTCTGCGACTGTTGTCATTGTGACAGCGAGTCGCCTCGACAGGAAGCTGGCCTACATCCCACCGTGGACACACACGCAAACGCACACACAAATACACACACAGTCGACCCTAAAGACGCCGTTTCTCCAGAATAAAACACACAGAATCTGCAAGTTATCCAGAAAAGTAACCGGAGATAAAAAACTGTGCTGCTGAAACACAAACGCACTTCACCGAAGCGAGCTGTCCATCAAGTCTTCCTGCTTCATCTAATCAATCCAGGAGGCGACCTGTATCGACGTTCCAGTCCAGTGATCGGGAAGACAGCCACCTCTGATCATTAATCAATAATGGAAAAGTACAAAATCAATAGAAAACGTGCAAACAGCCTCACAACAATAACAACAGTGAACAGTGACGCCTCCTGCTGCTTCTGTGACTGCAGACAGACACAAATCACAAAAGCCGAGTCCATCATCAGTCAGAGCGTTCAGAGGCCTCAGAAAGGCTTCTCAAACACGCCATGTTGTTTTTAGGGTTACATCATTTCCTGTGGGCGTGGCCATCTGTGCACTGGTTTGATATCAAGGTCGTCTGTCAGGATAAAGTCCGGATGATATTTTTATTGAGCTGAATATCAGTTATTTTTTGACTGACATTAAACAATCACAGATCTGCTTTGAGGTTGTTCATTCTGAGACGCTGTTAGCAAGTGAGTTAGTTTATTAACATCAATATAATATAATCATATAATTACCAATTAAAAGAACATAAAATATGACTATAATCAATGAAAAAGGTCCAGACATTATATACACACAGTTCAATTCTATCAAAATGTATAAAAGCAAACAACAACATGGACATTTTCCAAAATATTTAGTGAACAATGCAACAGTTCAGTTAATTAATAAATCATTTTCAGTAAAGAAAAAACGTCCAAATTCTCTGATTTCAGCTTCTGAAATGTGAAGTTGTGAACAGAACCTTTGACCCTTGACCTTTAGGAAACACTGATCAACATTTTTCACCATTTTCTGGACCAACAACTTATTGATTAATCGAGAAAATGATTGACAGGTCGTTACTTGCAGCCCGATTTGGGTTATGTTCAAATTTTACACTAATTATTTTGTTGTTTGAGAGCAAAATAAGGTTTTTCTTTCATTCTGCAGCAGACGTGTTCAGTGAATCATCCCAGCTGAAAGCAAAAGCTGTGGAACTGATTCAAAAGTTTTCAGTATAGATCTGCAATGATTATCGATTTGCCAATCAAAAGAATATTAATTGCTGGATCGATTTATCATTTCAGTCATTTTTTTTAAACAAAAATGTCAAACATTTGCTGCTTCCAGCTTCATAAATGTGAGGATTTGATGCTTTTCTTTGTTTATGACGGTAAATGAAGAGTTTTGGGGTTTTGAACTGTTTGTTGGACAGAAGAAGAAATGTGAAGACGTCACTTTGGACTCTGGGAACTTGTGATAAACATCTTTTTACAATTTTCTGACATTTTAAAGACTAAAAGATGAATGAACTAAAACTGGGAAAGGCACTTTTTGGTGTTATTGGACAGAAATTCCATAATAAGCTTTCAGCATATTATAACTGAAGTGGTCTGAGAGAAAACCAGATTTCTGCTCCTCCTCTTGGCTCCACTTTGAGGCTCAGACTCAAATATCAACCACATTCGAGCCACAAACCCAAAACGTTAATGTTTGTTTTCTGGGAATGAGACTCAACAATGAAGTTATCTTTTCCCAGAATCACTTTCTGCACCTTTAATCGTGAAAATAATCGAGAATGAAAATAATCTTTAGCTGCAGACGAATACTTCAGGGTTCATTTCACAACAAGTCTCATATTTGTTTCAGTCTGAATCATCCGATCTGAGTTCATGACATTATTTTTATGTCAATCTACATACCAGCACATCATAATCCATATCATACCAACATAACAACGAAAAGGAGACTGAAAAACAAATCGGCTTGTATAGTTTGTCAGGAGAACAACTCTTTAACACTTCAGAAGAACTACACAACCAGAGAAAAACCACCAGCTCACATCTCACCAGGTCCAACAAGTCCCACGACCTCCATCATTCATTCAGCTTCATCATCAACAAATTTCATTTCAGATCATTAAAACAAAAAGCAGCTTTCAGACTTTACAAGCCAAAGAAACACACAGAAACATCCACACCATCGCAGACACACGTGCTGACACGTACCTCTGCTGTTGGTCGCGAGGTCGGCCACCTTCTGAAAGGCATCCAGGAAGGCTGCTACCGCGACGACCGTCGTCCTGGGAGACACAACAGAGGAAGGTTTGGATTATCAGTCATCAGTTTCTATGTAATATCTTTAGAATATAGTTTAAAATTCCAGCTTTAGATCCACTAACTAGTTGCAGGATTGTGTCATATTCAGTCAGAGTAAAATATTAAACATCTAAAGGAACAGTTTGCATTATATGAAGTTGGTCTGTGTATGTTACTGCTGCTACCATCTGCCTACAGTAGATGAAGGTCAACAGGCTCCCAGTTTGGAGAAGCAGCAGGAGGACTGATGTAGGAGGCGACGCAATGTCCTGCTGTGAACAGGGTCAGCAGCACTTTAACAAAAGAAACAGCACGACTTTACACTATATTTAGATTATTTTCACTGTTTTTCACCTTGCTGACAGAAATTTCCTGACCAGAACCCACCTCTTTTCAAACCAACCAAACTCCACTGGTGAACTCAATAATTTAACTTATAAGTTACTGCGTGACTTCAGTGTTTTAAAAGGTTACTTTGGATTCACCAAAGTCACACAGACACAAACAAACTAACAGATCGAGGCAGCAGTAGATCAGCAACTCCTGTGTTTTTCCAGGTAAAATTAGTATTTTTGCAAATGGAGTCTGGTTGAGAGCGAGAGGGCGCTCTTTGGCAGTTTCCCATCAAAAACGCTGTCTGACAGTGATGCAAAGCAGTGAAAATATCCTAAATATAATGTGAACTCATTTTCTAAGTGTCTGAAATACATTTTGCCCAGGTACTCCTGCTGCTTATCATATAATTTGCACATTTATTCTCATTTTTTAATCTGTTTAATCAAATGTTTCTTGTCATCAGATCCTATTTTAATGTCTCATTGAACGCACAACTTATGAAGTTTATCTTGATCTTGATTTGCAGCTCTTGATGCCGAAAGTAAAACATTTTGCAAGTTTTGAGTTTCTGTAAGTTGATTTTTCACGTCATTCTGAAGTGAAACCAGCGGCTGGCTGAGAGGTGGTAAATCCATCTAAACACGGCAGATGATCTGCAGTCACGTAAAGTATATTTGATTTGTAGAGAGCAGGAGAAAACATGCAAAAGCACTGGTGTCGTGGTGAGGAAGAAGAAGAAGAGGAGGAGGAGGAGGAAGGATGCAGTCAGAGTGTTTGTAATCAGCTTCGACCTCTGGTGACCTCCGGCCCGGTGCAGAATCTCTGGAGGCTGCTGCTGATCCATCTCACTGATAATGACTTTATGGTGGCATCATTAATCTCTGCCAGCCACACAAGGTTAATTGAGTTGTGCACGTGTGTGTGTGTGTGTGTGCGCAGTGTGTGTGTGCAGTGTGTGTGGAGGTGGGTGGTTAATGGCTGGAAAGACGTGTGTGTGTTTGTGTGTGAGTTAGTGTGAAGGTATTGTTCAAGATGAACTAATGTTTATGTGTATGTTTGCAGTTTGTGTGCACACGTTTCTCTTCTGTTTTTGTGTGTACGTGACCTTCAGTTGTGTTTGTGTTTGTGTGTGTGTGTTTGTGTGTGTGTGTGTGTGTGTGTGTGTGTGTGTGTGTGTGTGTGTGTGTGTGTGTGTGTGTGTGTGTGTGCAGGGGGGGCGG
>JAJHUR010099465.1:1003-15119 GCA_027495735.1 Lutjanus campechanus | reverse complement strand
TAAGTAGAGATGCCAGCCCAGCAGCTCATTTCTCAACCACTACAACTAAAAAAAACTGAGGTCTACCTGCAAACAAGCAGCCACTTTGGTTTCTTTTATATTCCTTTTCTTAATAACGGCTAGAATAGGCTGACATGCAAAATTTATCTTGCATGCAGCATGTTAAAGGCAGGGTTTAAGGCAATTCTGTTGGACTGTAGGTGCAATAATGGAAACAAAGGGTTTTTGTTCTCGCTGGCCTGAAGATATCCTCAGCTCAAAGTCGTGCTATAGTGGAAAAGCAGCTATTGTTGGTTTTGGCCTTGTTGAAATACATTATGTATATATAATAACACCAGCCTTCACCTTTAGTGGTCTGGATTTCTTTGTAACACTTATTCATCTCTCACACTGTGACAAAGTTATATTATGCTGTCAGAAATTAGTCATCCTGCCTCCCAACTCAGTTTACAAAATGCCTCCAACATCATCTCTTCCCGCACCCCTCTCCAGTCCCGTCCCAAAGGGCCGCCTTGTCGAGGGCTCGGAGTTCCTGAATGAGCAGGACTCCGCCAAGGTGGGGTTGGTCCCGGGACTCAATGGTAAATCCAACCAGTGGAGCTTTGAGGAACTCATCGACCTCAACGTCCACTCCAAGACTCGGCCCCTCATCGAAGCAGAGGACTGTAACCAGGTCTTGATTAACTGTGACGGGAACTCAGATGGGACCAGGGTAGCCTTTGAGGACAAGGGAACCCCTGTCAGCCCCCTGCATTCCTCTAATCAACCCATAGAAGCCCTGTCAGGTGAGGAGTCTGTTATACTTATTCATGTTTGGGGAGTCTATGTTAAATAAATGCTAAAGATAGGTAAGACTTTTCTTCTTGTGTTTTTGTAGAGATTTGATGCTGCAGCCGTCGCTGAGAAGCCTCTTACTGTTGCACTCATGAAGTTCCTGTCCCGCTGAGCTCCTTAAAAAAGAAAAAAAAAGTCCAGTTCTGAACAGCTTCCTCCTCTTTCTCCTCCTCCTCTTCCAGAGGGAGGAGCACAAGATGAAGTGGAAAGACCACCCCAAGTGCTGCAGTTGCACCCTAAATGATGAAGAAAACAAATCTATTATAAAATTATATATTAAAAAAATGTTATGCTTCAGGGAAATTCCATATATTCCTTCAACGTGCTCACTTCAGGTCTCTTTCCTCTTCCTCTTGTGTTTAGTTCCTCTCCAGATTTTTTTTTTCTATGTTGTGTCCAATTTTGATGATGTTTTTTAAGAGTTTTGTCTTCGTCAGGGGTGCATTGTTGTAATTTATTAATTTTGGCTTCTTTGTTTACTGTAATTATTGTTATCATATGTTTAGTCTTTTTTTTTTTCTCTCGTACGAGAATATTCCAGGACACATGCCCACAAGGCTGTGTGAATCGAATATGAGGTTTATTATCGTGAGTTAAAGGAAGGTTAATAATACATTCTGTTGTGTCGGCGGTTAGGTGGGGATAACATTACCAGGTTTTTGCATGTGATTCATCTAAATTTACTTGACCAGCTGCTTTTTGCAGCATCCAGCAAATATGGCCTTACCATTTTTTTTCCCAACTTTGAATTCTGAAGTGTGAATATGCTTGTGCTGAAGCTCACACACGCACAATTTAGCAATCATCCGTCATGTGTTTAGACTTCAGGATGGATTCTGTCTGTTCATACTTCACAGATTTCTGTCCATTCACACCCATATCACAGCTTCTCTCCCTGAGTGTTTCCTTCTTTTGGCCACTAGAGGGCTTCAGGAGCAGAACTCCAGCTGTTACATTAGAAGCTGTTGAGTGTTGAGGTTCATGACAACACTGTAGTGAATTCATATGTTCAGTGAAGTTTCAGCAGTTTGTTGATGTAGGGCTCACGGTTCATTTAGGCTTTGTTATTTTTTACATATTGTATATAGAATTTATGTTTACTAACAACATCATTGTAATTTACATCAGAATCTCATCCAATTTTCATCTTTATTCACTCCACCGACTGCATCTGTACAGCACAACAACCACATCTGTAGCATACTAACAGGTGACGTCCAGTAGTTTCCTTCATAGCTGCTTCTGAGCTTCTTAAAGGGACAGTTGACCCCGACATATCGCCTTGTCTCAAATACAATGGACCTAGATAGCACTCAAAAACTCAACAGCAATGTCTGTAGGACCACACCTAATAGTTATTTTCATTATTGATTAATCTGTTTATTATTTTCTTCATTAATCAATCAGTTGTTTGATTGATGAAATGTCAGAAAATGGTTAAAAATGTTCACGGTCTCCAAAAAACCCAAGATGACCTCCTCAAATTTCTTGTTTTGTCCACAACTCATACTGTCATAGCAGAGTAAAGAAACCAGAAAATATTCACATTTGAGAAACAGAAATCAGAGAACGTGGACGTTTTTAACCAAAAATGACACAAAGCAATTCATTCTTAAAATACTCTGTGATTAATTTAATAGTTGATGAATAATCGATTCATCGTTGTAGCTCTCTTGTCTCTGCCCGCTTTTGTGATGAACTGTCCCTTTAAGATAGTTTGTGTTTGTTACTGAAGTTCACCTTTGCTGAAACTTTTAAAAAAAATCAGGTTTTCAATTATCTGGTTTTAACTTGAGTTTTACCAACACATCCACACACCTTTTTCCATCCATCCTTCAGTCTGTGCGGCTCTTTCATCAAATTACAGTTATTTCTTCTTCGGAGATTCCCAACACACTAGCTGCTACATCTGACAAAAAGCATTTCAACTATTTTTTATAATATAAAATAAATTTGGCTGTTTGTTTATATATGAAAATACATTTCTACATATATTTAAGTGTTATTGTATTGTGTATATAATCAGTATTAGGCAAGTGAAGCCATGTGTAGGATGGAGTGGCGTCAGGATGTGGATAATTGAAGTCTCTGTGTACGTGACTGTGCTATAAGTTAGGTTTCTGTTCGACTTGTGCCCTGTGATGGGGTAGTCAGGTTACGTTTGGGCAGCCTGGAAAACCCAGAATTTTACACAAAGTCTACAAGAGCTCTGCTAAACAAGGGGCCAAGTGGGGACCCACTACATGTTTCTCAGATTATGATGTGTTTATTTGTGTATAGGTTTCAGACCCGTTTCCCCAAGCCCTGGTTCTCAATATTGCCTCACAGAGACTTAAGTTCAGATTATTTGATGTGGGGTTGTATGAGGTACTTACCCATAGTCAGTCTATTACCTACTGTAGATTTCGGTCAACACGTTCCCAATTGGGAGAAGAAGAGAGAAGTCAGTGGCAGTTTAAGTGCAGGCTATATTTAGAATAATTCAATGCTTTACCTTACTGACATACAGCCTTTTCTGACAGGAAACCACCATAATTTTACCTCACAGAACACAGGTGTTGCTGATCTATCACTGATTCGATCGGTTAGTTTGTTTGTGTTATTGTGTGACTTAGGTGAATCTAAACTAACCTGTTAAAATGCTGAAGTCACACAATAACACAAACAAACTAACCGATCGAGGCAGTGATCGATTAGTAACTCCTGTGTTCTGAGAGGTAAAATCACAGATTTCACCAGTGGAGTTTGGTTGATTTGGACAGAGTGATATTTGGTTTATATAAGGGCAGAAAAGGCTGTCTGTCAGCAAGGTAAAGAAATTAATATTCTAAATATAGCATATTAGAAATTTAAACACTAACAATCAATTAATCATTAATAATTTATAAGATACAAAATGTTTTTTGCCTCATTTTTTCTTTTGTCCCTCTTTACATTTCCTTCCTTATGAGGCACAATTACTGATATCAGTTATGGATAAATACATTTTTAATTGATTTAATTCTTATCAGCAATTAACCAATAAATGATAAGTCTTTAATATTCTTATTGTACATTGTTTAGCTTCCCACACTCCTGCTGCTTCCGCAAACTGGTGACATGGCAACCACCATCTACTGTAGGTAAAATATTGCTTATTAATAAGTACCTTATACAACCTCCACTTCAAATAATCCAAACTATTCCTTTAAAAAGTTGTGGTGGTGAGCGGAGATGTTACAGCCCTTTAGCAACATGTTTGACCCGTGGTAAGAGTCATGGCCATGTCTCTTTATGATGCTTTTAATCCTCGAAACATGTTTTATATCATGTCAAAGGATGTTGTCAGATGGTTATCTTTGGCATATCAGCTCAGGTCACATCTGTTCTGTGAGAGGAATCAAACAAAATATGACATGGGTCAGACTGTTTTCTGGATCTCTCATTAATTGTATAAAAGTCTTGCTGGAGGGGGGGCCTTGATTTTTTTTTTTTTTTTTGCCTTGTTCTTTGCCGGCTTTCTCTTGCTAACTAAAAATCTATTTGTACATAAAGACTAGAGGGCTTCAGATGTTAGCTTTGATTAATAAGCTCAAAGAATGTAACAGACTCCATAAACCGTCCTTCATTATTTACCACATCTCTCAGAGCTGCCCGCTTTTAGCTTTCATACATTATTCATCTAGAAAACACAAGACTCTTTGCACTGTCACAAATTACTCGCTATGTTTAAAGGATGGTTACATGAGGAGTTGCTTTACTGTACAGGCTCGTAGGAGAGTTGTGTGAAATCATTTGTGTGTCTCATTCATAACCCAAAACCTGCCTATACCCACACTCCCCCCTAACCTTTCCTGCTCCTCTCTCCAGTCATGAGTAGCACCTGTTGGGGGGCTGTTGTAGCTGCTGCTTGAACAGATACTGTATCTATTCCAGGTCCTGCTGCATCTTTGAGGGCTCGAGCACAGAGCCGACTGCTCTTAGTCCTCAATAACAATAGGATAGAACGGTGCCTTAGATTGAGATTTAGTATTTTATTGTATCACAGTTTAACTAAGAAAGCTTGTCCTTACCTCGGCCTCGACAATCAGTCTACCCAACCAGGGCGACTTTGTGAATATGAATATTTCTCTGGAAGATTTACAAACCTAACATGCCCGGTCCATAAATAAAATTTGTACTGTAAATATATCTAAAATGTACTGAGATGATACAAACTGTTAAAACAATAAAGTCTTGCAAAAATACTCCCCTTTGTCGTGTTTTTAATTTGTTGCTGTAAAGAAATAATAGACTTCAGATCACATCCTCCTTTATTCTTCTTTTAACTTCACTCAAAGTCTTGAATACATGAGCAGTTTATATTTCAGCATCAATCTCAAAGATCTAACTCACTCGCTAAACAGTTTTTGAAAATTCTCACAATCCATTCAAAACTCTTCAGAGACATAACAGATTATTAATCAAAGCTGGTATGTATGAGCAGCAGTAAAAAGCATATTATTCTCTCTATAAGATTCCAGTAAGGCACTGAAAAGGCTTTTGTCTCATCCGGCAGCACAGAATATCAACAATCCCACAAAAGAAATTCTGTTGCCATGTTAGTATCCAGCATTGAAACAAAGTGCAATAATGTATATGTCGATAAATGATTCAAGCTAGTGCATATTTAGTTGAAATGACCTCGTCTGTCAACTGCATGAAGAGAAATTTCACCAAAACTGACATTTAATAACATTTATATTGTTATATTTGGTTATCCCACTCAGAAAACTTGCAAAAGTAAAATTCTTTGAGAAAATTATGTTCTTTTGTAATCAATTTTTGGTGTAATTCCCCTTTAAACAGTGATCCGCTGCACAGGTGACTGTGCAGTTCACAGCTTCTTAGCACAGTCGGGGCAGTAGATGTGCTCTGCATGGATGACGAAGCGCTTGTTCGCCAGCGACAGGGAGCACTTCTTGCAGTTGAAGCAGTACTCGTGCCAGGAGTATCCTTCGTAGTTCACCACATTGGTGCCATGGCCAAACCCTGCAGACACACAGACAGAAGGACGCCAGTCAGCAAGCAGTGCAACAGAGATAATAATGCTTCCAGATAACGGAAGGTATTCTTAAAACATTCCCCTCATTTGTTCTAACAAGGGTTCCTGCAGGTCTTTAAAACTTCTAAAATCCTACAATCTGAATTTTAGTCGTTGAAGTGTCTTAAATATGATTATTTCTCCTACAACAAGTCTTAAAATCAATTGAATTATGAAGTTAATGTTACTTTTATAAGGTTGCATTAACTTCAGTCTCGCGTATAAATTTGTTTTGGGGGAAAATTGTATTGATCATGCTATAATAACTACACAATGAAACCAACTTTGATCAATTAACCACTAATGCGAACTGCATTAATTTTTTGCCGTTATGCATGTGCTATTGATATTAAATTGTATTCATAATGGTCTTAAAACGTCTTCAATTTAATTTGCTTTAACCTGCTGGATCCCTACCTAACATTCAGCACAGACTGGTCTTAAATTATGCAGAAAACTGAGTATTAAAATGAAATTAAAGCTCCTTTTTAGGCTTTACTGGCATATTTATAAACAAGGAAGTTAAAATCCCAGTGTGTGGACACTCCTGTGATGCTGTGATCTACTGCTGCACTTCACTGTATTGGGACAATTCAGGATGTTTAGTATGATGGCTGTCAAAACAATGCAAGGTATGTTTAAGTGGGCACCAGAGTATAATGTAATCTTTATTTTTATTTAACAAATCTAACATTTTCCAAGGAACTTTCTTGGAAATAATCATGTAATTTGGTACTACTTTAAAAGGAAACTAGAAAGGTTCTTTAAATAAAAGCTCAGTTAAAAGATAAGATCTTGAGGGAAATTCTTGTGCCAAAGATTGTTCAAAAATTACAATAATATATAAAACAGAATTGAATATCAAGTGTATAAGGAGTAAATGCAAGAAACAGTGCTTAGTAGAATAACAATAAGTAAGAAAACAGAGAAGTACTGGCAATGATGTTGACAAGTAATTAGAGTAAAGTAATATTGCACATGATGTTGGGAAAAGTAACACTGCATAATCTTTATTATTGTTCTCCATGTCCAATTTTAGCAAGAATCAATTTCTTAGTGATTTATTATTGGAAACTTAATGCTCCATTATGTTGAATTGTTTATTGTGTATATCTGTGCATATTCAGCCAACCTGCAGTGCACTGCCTAAAAAAACTCAACATTATAATGACAATTAATTGCAATTAATTAATCAGAAGTCTACCAATTCAACACTGTCTCTCTTTCCCTATAATTAGAACGGTACTGTATTTCTTTTCAGGAAGCTTCTTGGAAATGATCAGGAAATTATTATTATTATATGAGACAGTTTTAATGATGTATAATCTGTGGTAGCACCAGTTCATCCTCCAAATTATGGCTGCATTGCATTGTGGTCTAATGAGTCATCTGTCTGTGAATTATCATCTATCAGAGGCCATTATAATTGTGCACTTGGAATCAGAATCAGAAACACTTTATTGGTCCTGAGGGGGATACTGGGCTACATTAACAGCTGCTCGTATTCAAGAATAGAAATACATATAAGCATAGAGAAATTGTAAGAAAAATAGCCCTAAGAAGTGTGTAATAATATGTGCATTATACTACAATGTATATCAACAATATATATAGAAAATAAATGTGTAGAAATACATATATTTCAATATATAATTACAGTGTACATGAACAATGTTGAAAAATGGGGTCTGCAAATTGTTAACCATATTTTCTATTTATCTCACTATGCATTTTTTTCTGTATACATTCAAGGTAATCCTGGTATGTGTTTGCAGCAGGAATCACAGTAACAACAACATGTGTTTAAGTTTTCCTGACCTGTGATTGGGTTCTTGCAGCCGTGGCACTTCTTGGCCACATCAGACTTGAAGCAGTCCACGCAGTAAAACTTGTCCTCGTGGGAAGTGAACCGAGTTCCCCCCAGAGGTTTACGGCAGGTTTCGCACACGAAACACTCAGAGTGCCACGGCTGGTCCTGGTAGCTGATCCCTCCAGAGGTGATGGGCTGAGAGGGGTGGAGGAACAACTTTGATCAGGATCTCAAACATAACTTTCAGTCATTCAAGTCACCCTGTTTATTTTGCATGAGTAGGACAACTGTACCGTACTGTGGGATATACATCAGCTCTTCCAAACAGTGGCACACTAATGAATGTTTTTCACAACCACAAACACACACACACACACACAGTGATATGATCATTGCTTGTACCTGCTTGCAGCGGAAGCATTTCTTGGCAAACTTCTTTTCGTGGCAGGGAGCACAGTAGATGTCATCACCCTTGGTCAGGAAGCTCTGTGTGCGGATCGGCTGCTTGCAGTCGAAGCAGGTGAAGCATTCCTCGTGCCACACCTTGTTCTTGTACTCCACGTTCTGGGAGCCTAAAACACAAATACAAACACAAAACAAAAACAAACATTAATAGAATTCACCCCCTTAATGCACAGTATAGTTTCCCCTTTTGTTTCCTAAAAAATGTAGTGTTTTTTTTTAATAATTTGATTCCACACTGTCCAACATTATCATATGTACTTTGTATCAGCTTGTTCCACATCTTCATTAAAGCTTTAATATGTTCACACTGGATGAATTTATTATTATCCAAAACTCTTGGATAGGATTTTTTAGCCTTTACTTGACAGGACAGCTTCAGAGAGACAGGAAATGGTGGATAGACCTGAAGCTAAAGGCTACAGTCTGGAATCAAACTCATGGCCGCTGCTGAGGACTCTTGGCCTCTGTGTATGGGGCGTGTGCTCTGCCAACTGAGCTATCAGCTCACCCATGACTCCATATTTCTATGGTTGCACCTTTCCATCAAATATAAATTTTCTACATGTTTTGTGCATAATTTATTTCCACATTTAGAGGATCCGTGTATGGGATTTAGTGGCATCTAGTGGTGAGGTTGTAGATTGCAACCAACTGATTACAGCTTGCCTGATCCTCCACTTTCATCCATGTAGGAGAAACTAGGTGGCAGTGAAAATTGTGCAAAACACAAAAGGCCATACTATGTTTTGTCCATTAGAACCATGACCATTCAACATGACAGCCCTACTGAGTGAGGACCGGCTCCCTCTGTAGGTAAAAACATCAAATTCTGAGGTAACGAAAACACAACAACTCTTATTTTCAGGTGATGAAAACATACTTATGAAGATTATTTTCAATTTCTGCCATATTCTGCCAGTAAATCCCAGTAAATCTTACACACTGGACCTTTAATCCTGACACATTTGGTATCTTTGGAAGGCAGGCTGTTGCTTGTCGAGGGATTAATGAATACTGAGTGGCACAAATGAGGAAGATGCTATTCTAGGACCTCCAGGGTAACTGGTAATAATAACTTCTATTTATATAGCACTTGATTCAATTGCACAATGCTTTATAGAGAGCAAACCAACATCAAAGAGAGGTCTAAACAGAGGCCAGGTACAGCTAAATGGCATTACAGAAATAGCAGGTGGAATCACTATAAACCTAGCTGCCTTTTCCTTTTCTAAAGCCCCTAAAATTTTGTTTCAAATACTGTTTATTTCTCTGTAACAACAATGTTTGTGACTAAATCAGCAACAATTGAAGTTAATGTTTAGAAAGAACTTAAAGGGACAGTTTAGATCATTTGAAGTGGTTTTGTATGACATACTTATTCATAGTAACTGTATTACCTAGAGTAGATGACAGCTTTAGAAGGAGGACTATCAGCACAGATGCTAAACAAGTAACTGCTGTGGATAGAGTCAACAACAAAATGCATTTTATCCACTTAAAAAAGGTCCACCATAATCATCAATGTTTAAGTGTATGCTGAATTTCTAATATTTTCACCACTTTACTTTGCTGTCAGACAGCCTTTTAGGACTAGAAACCACCTGTATATAAGCCAAATATCGCTCCATCTTGCTCAACCAGACTCCACTGGCAAAATCAGTCATTTTACTTGGCAGACCACAGAAGTCACTGCTGTCATGATCCGTTAGTTTGTTTCTGTTATTGTGTGATTTTGGTGAATGCGAACTAACCTTTGATAACAGCAAAGTGACACAATAACCAACAAATGAACACATTGAGGTGCTGGTAGACCAGCAACTTCCTGTGAACTACGAGGTAAAATTACTGATTTTGTGTATGGAGTTTGGTTGCTTTGCAGAAAGCAATATTTGGCTTATATAACAGCAATTTCCCATCAGAAAATGCTCTCTGACAGCAAATTAAAGTGGGGGCAATATTCTAAATATAAATGAATATATTGATGTTGATGTTTTTTGGTGAACCTTTTTTAAGTGGATAAAATATCTTCTTTTGCTGACCCCGTCTGCAGCAGTTCATTGCTTAGTTTCATTGCTGGTGCTTCTCTGCTTCTCCAAACTGGGCCCATGCTGACTAGCTTCTACTGCAGGTAATACATTGGCTATCGACAAGTACCTCAAACAACCTCACTAATCCAAACTATCTCTGTAATGTTTTATTTATTAAGAAATCCTGCTTCAAAACTCAGCTAATCTGCTTTCCAACAGAGCCACAACCACTTCAAACCAGTAAGAAGGGCACAGATAAGAACATAAGTACAGAAATGTTTTACGTAAAACAAACAAAACTGTTTTAGCAGAATATTATGTGCTCATTTGAACCACATCTCTTATAATAAAAAAAAAGAAAATGCAGAAAATGGTATTTCAGGGCCTTTAAAAAAAAAGTGTAACAGAAGCATAACAGCAAACCTACCTGGCATGACCACCTTGTAGCAGCCCTGGCAGCGGTTGCCGTCTTCCCGGGAGCCACACTTGCCACACATTATCTTGCCATCATCCCGGGCGCTGAACGGCTCAGAGGCCAGCGGCTTGTAGCACTTGGCACAGCGGAAACAGTCCTCATGCCAGTAGCGGTTCTTATGGTGCAGCTCCTGAACACAGAGGAGGCGCAGGGAGGTGAGCAGAGGTGGCCTCACTAAGCCCTCATGAGGACCTCATTAAAGTGGAGTCTGTTTACTCACCGTGTGGACTGACTGAGGCTCGGGGCCAGAGTACAGAACAAGTCCATGTGGCAGGCATTAACGTGGAGATGAAGCGAACTGAGATGTGGTGAGCCATGAAGGAGTTAGGGGACTTAGCTGGTGGAAATGCGATATAAAGTACTTAAGCCCCGTTAGTGGTAATGACATGTCTTTTTCACACATTTAACTGCCTGTGACTGAGTGGTGAGACAGGAGCAGAGGTCACTGCTATATGACTGTCAAGTTCTTTAACAACCTGAGACTGAACAGATAAGAGATGCCTGGACAAAACACACACATCCTCACTTTAACTTTCACTTTCTCTAGGATTGTTGCGGCCTAAAATGCGTGATTTCATGGCAGCTTTTCTAAAACTCCACTCTGTCCTGAGAGTTCCAAGTAACCTGACCGAAAAGGCTCAGGATTACAAAAACTCTAACAAAATATGGTTTATTTGTAAACAAAGAAGTGCACCTAGGGGGTTTTGCACAAAGAAGCTAAAGCTTTTTGGAACTCAGACTCAGTCAAAACAGCAAGTACAAAATTATAAAATAGAAAACAGCATATCTGTCAATAAATATGACAAAACTTGTATTCTTTTCAGTACCTATAACAAAATAAAAATACAAAAGCTTAATAAATAATAAAACATTATGTTGGGTCATGGACCTGCATGTATGATGTTTGGTTTCAAGGTATCCGTTTGAGCCCAGACCATACTGTAAGTGGTGCAGCCAATCAGCGTTCTCAGAGGGACTACTGGCAGCTACGGGTGTGGTTTTAAGTGTGACAACAACCAGAAGCATCCATCGAAGCATTGCTTTGATTGGTTGAAGTTAGCTCATCTAAGACATGATTGACAGATGATTCATCCAATCACCTGCCAAGGTTTTTTTTTTCCCCAAAGTGCCTGCCCTTTTCGGAACAGTTTCTAAGGACAACTTCCCAGATGGTTCTGGTGTGTCAGGTTACAAAATTGCAATTGCAATGTCGCAATGCAGAATTTGCATTAATAGTTGTGACTGCAACATTGAAACTTTCTAGAGGGACTGATTAAGCCAATAACATCCACAGTAGACATCATAAAAATCAAGACACGGGCCTTTCACAGAAGACATTTTGACATGGGAAAAGCACAGTGTCATAAGTGATGGAACAGGGAGACTCTGAAAAACTCTGTATAGCAAGAAAAGCACAAGTGTAACTGCTAACAGTGGTTAGTAATTACACTTGTGGCTGTCCTGCAATACACCAGAGTGGAAACACGTCATCCAGCCCCCTCTTGGGGAAAACTCACGGTGTCATAAAATCGGAGAAATAACAAAATGAGAGAAGTTGCTGTGTAGCAGGTTGTAAAACAAATAAACCTAAAATCCCGAAAGGAGAGCAGTAAAACTGTCTGAGCCCTCAGAGAACCGTAATTACTACTACTGATGGAGGGCTTAAGTTAGCTTAAGTAGGAGACTGCTGGAGTTCAGTCATAATGTTACAGTACAGCAGTGTCAGACTAACGTCTCTGACTAAATCTCAGCCTAGCTCAGATCAACTGTTGTCTATTGACAGGTTTTGTTATTTACAGACAACATTAGGTCTAACGATACCTGGCAGTGGCGTCTGGCTGCTGTGTTGGCTCATTGATCCACTTTGAAGATAGAAGACTACCATTGCACGGTCACTGCAGAGGACTCACAGCCTCAGCACACAGGGGCAAATGTTCCACCAACTGAGCCACCAGGCCACCACTGTTAGCTTATTAACAATTAACCATGATTTTATCATCATTAAGTGCATGATAAAGGATTAATTAACCTCAAGCACTGTTCACACTTTTGAGCAGGTACCTCCAGTCAACTATTAATAAGTGCAGAGTTAAACGCTAATAAATGCATGTGGTAATCTTAATAAAGCCACAACAAACAACATAATAGGTAAGTCAATTAAACTGTAAATATGTTCACAATGCTATTATAAGGAACTAAGAAAGGTTGTTATTAACATTCTATAAACTGTTAACAAGTTTCTTAAAAGGGCATAGAAATGTCTTATAATCTAGCCTTAATATAAAGTGTTACCAATGTATATTATAGTATTGGATTACAAACACTGATAGATTATTGGACAAATCACTTTACTGCTGCAGCTGGTAAAGGTGAGGCTCATTTTAATTACTTTACTTTATTTATTGCTGGGTACCTTAATCCGTAACAATATATCATATTATTTGTCTTATTGTGTGTTGATAATATTTTGTATTAATAATCAGAATCTGCGTAGTACCCAGTAACAAAATGTATCAAACAAATGTAGAGCAGAAAGTAAAATATTTCCCTTTGAAGTAAAGTGTTTAATGTACTTAGTTATTTTTCCACCACTCCTGAACAGAACAGAGTATCTTCTGTGGTCATTTCTGTTGTTTGTTTGTTTGTTTGTTTGTTTGTTGATGCTTTGGTCACTACCTCCTTCACTCACTCACTCTTTCTCTTTCACTCACTCACTCACTCACTCACTCACTCACTCACTCACTCACTCACACTGTTTTCACCTTGGAGTCGGCACCAATGGGGCGTCTGCACTCCGCACAGGTGTTGGCACAGAGCTTATCAAAGCACTTTGTGCACACGTGCTTGTCGTCCTTCTTCACATACTTCTTCCCATGCAGGTTGTCACGGCAGTAGTAGCAGTCGAAGCGATCAGTCATGGTGGAGGTGAGATAACTCCTGGGACCTGTGGATAAAAAAACAAAAAAACAAGTGACTGTCAGACTGTGGACTTGCAGAGCTTCTATCCTCTCTAGATGAGTGTATGTTTCCATTTCACACCAGTTGGGGACAGTGTTGCCTTTCCTAACATCCTCATGATTCTCTGAGCAATGCAAATCAAAGCTTGAAGATCCCATTCAGCTACAATGAACACAGTTGATTAAAAGCATTTTACAGCTCAGAGAAAAGGAAATGAAGAAAGTCAGAAGTTCAATATAGGCATTTAATAAAAATAGAATAAGAATTTATTGAGTAGAGTTTGCTGAACATCATAATGTACTGTCAATGTGACCGCTGTACCTTGAAATTCAAAACAAACCAATGCAGAATGTATTATTTTTTGTACTTGTTTTCTGTTTAAAGGCATATTTTGGATTATTTGAAGAAGGGTTGTACAAGGTAATTATCTATGGTCAGTGTGTTAGCTGCAGTAGATGCAGGTCGGCCCAGTTTTTAAAAAAAAA
>JAJHUR010099464.1:0-28384 GCA_027495735.1 Lutjanus campechanus | reverse complement strand
CTTTTTATAGAAACCCTTTCAAAACATGATAAAAGCGTTGTTTTAGATAGACATATCATACTATAATTGAAATAGTTCAATGAAACGTTTTGTAGCGTGTCATCAAAATTCTTCAAACGCTGCGACTTCTCAAACGCTGCCATGCAGAAAAATATCAGCTCCACATCCTCCGCCAGCGCTTGAGTCTCGTCGGAGCTCACTTGTGTTGTTGTGTACGTTCTGTTATGGACTGCAGCACTGGCTAAATGACTCCTGTGTGGTGTGGAATACAGTGCTGACTTAATGTCTTTTCTTATTGGACTCTGTAGGGAAATTAGTCAGAGAAAAGCAACAGCCAAATTGATCCGTGTCTATATTTAAGCTTCATAGCAGAAGCATAATGGTGTGAAGCAGGTTCGCAGCCTCCCCCACTTGTTTATTTACTGCGGCTTAACCAGCCGTGTAATCTATAAGGTTAAAAGGATTGCCAATTTTTGGGGTGGAGGGGGGATTTGACTTTTTTCTCATACTTACACAGATTTAGACAAACTCCTGGGTGCTTTTTTATGCCATCTGCATGCAGGCTGAAAGTATTAGATTAGCTCGATGGCGAGGATCGAACAGCCAGCACACACAAAACAAAGGAAAGATGCTTTTACACTCCCCAATAAATGCATGGGTGGTTAATGAACGAATGCGCAAAGTCATTATTTTAACTAGAGAATCGATATTTCTCATGATGCTCACCTGCACCCATGGTCATGTGGGACTAATATGAATTTGTTTATGTTCTTAAAGCTGCACCAGTCAACATTTTTATATGAACAATTGTACCACCACACCAACAAGACTCTACAGTTCCCCTCAGCTGTGTGTTTTAGCCTCTTTTAACTAATTCTTTCGGTCTTTACAGTCTACAACTTCAACATTTTGGTTGATTTAGCAGCTAAATAGCCAGATATGTTTTCTCAGGAGTTGGATGAGACCAAAACAGAGCTAAAAGATAAATGAATATTGAATTTGTATTGACCAAATGGACAGAAGATGGCTCAAAATAAATGCTACTGTTGATGCTTCTCATCTGCTGGACCAGCCTGTTTTTACACCCAACGAATCAAATAAAGCAGCCTGTAGGCTATTTGTGTCTCTAGGTAATTACTAATTTGAGCAGGCAACTCAGACTCATGTGGAGTTCCCCAGGGTTTCATTCTCGGGTCACTTTTGTTCAACATCGACATTCTCCCACTGGCTCAGATTATGGAAAACAACAAAATATTTGACAATAATCACTCCAGTGCTGAATTCTCTACACTGGCTTTGTTGTGAACCATCCGCAGCTTCATAGTTTGAAGCCTATGCCAATGACCAAGCTGCCGAATCTGTCAAGTTGGGAGTGAGGACATGTTGACTGGATGCATATAGGCAACTACCATTCGCCATTACATGGTGATAATATTGCTATGAAAAAAAGAAAATAAAAAAGGTAGAAAAATGTGTTCCATTATCCAATAAAATGAATCTTTTTTAAGATGCAGAGGTTAGAGAAGATATTCTCAAACTGATGCAGTGTACACGGAGAGTTACAGGTCAGAGATGCAGACTTGTATTGTGGCTGCGAGATAAGTGGTTTGAACTTCTGGTCATCTGAGAAAAAAAAACAGAATGAATAAGACATGTCCTCCTCTCCCTTAACAACAGCAATCTGCGTGTCCTTGAGCAAGGCACTTAACCTCCAGCCGCTTCAATGACCAGTGGTGTTTGTGCTGGGCAGCTCCTCAGGTGAATGTGAAGCAGAGCATCGCTGGATATGCGAAGAGAAATTCTTAAAAATAAAATCATTTTGGCTTTGTTTGGGTAAAAGAAAACCAAGTGAAGCTGATCTTGATATTTATTGGGTACAGCTTTGATAGTAAATCAGTTGCAATTTATTATTAATACACCCAAATACTATTTTAACCCTGAAATTTGAAGAATAGGCATGAAAACACATTCTTATTTTTACCTGTTCATCCAATATGGATGATAATGCCCTCAATCTCAAACTGGCACCATGTTTTTTAACCTCATAAGCTTTTGTGTAAATTGAATTCAAAAGCAATGAGAACACAGAGCTCAGAATAATGCATAGCTCTAAATATATTTAGAGTCTTCTCTATATGGACTGTATGGTCCGCTGTGTGAATGGAAAATAAAAACAATCTTATTATTTTGGGGGTTTTGAATGTGCAGATTTCTGGACCTGACGCAAACACTCACAAATGCAGTAATCCTATGTTGCGAGGCCCGGGCCCAAGCCCCACTACTGTACTGTAGGAAAAGCAAGAAGGAGGATAATTGAAAGTCGACGGAGGAAACACCAAAGCCAAGTAATAATAACTCTGGCGAGCCAAAGAGGAAATGAAGAGAGGCCTCATCTTTGGAACGGACAGTGCAGGACGGGCTGCAGCACTGAATGTCATTATACTGACTGACTGCTGACAGGTAGTCCATTACCCGAGATGCACAGAGGACGAGGCGAAACCTCGCACTGACAGGAAATGCAACTGGGGAGGCTGGAGGACACTGGGAGGGGTGACATCAAAAGGAAAACTAAATTGGGTTGTGATTGTTGTTTACGCCTAAGCTGATTCTTTTGTCGCGACGTGCACATTTTAATTCTGCAGTCTCGGATTGACACGCAGGGCTTATTGACCTGGGAAATGAAGGAGAAAACACTGAAATGTTTGACAGTCGGTGGACACTGAGACAAGTGAGAGGCGGCGGTTTGTCTTGACAAATGCTTCACATTTTATTAAGCTAGTATTTTAAAAAAGTAAGATAGGATGACAGTGAACAAATATTTTACTTTTAGGTGGAGTTTTTCACATTTGTGAATTAGTCTGGGATCTCTCATTTCAACCAACCAGAGCAACGAAACATCACCTACTGTACAACCTCCTAGATCAAGCAAACATGACCTACAACCAGAGCAAATTGCATACTTCTTCTTTGTACTTTTAGTATGCACTGCAGCTGCCCTCACGAAGTATGTACTGTTGCAAGAAGTATGCATGCAACTGGGACAGAATAGTTAGAAAAGATAGCTGGCCTGTATACTGCAGAATGCAACCAGATGCAGTACATCATCCTAGTAAATCTTTTCTCTGTCATACTAAATAGTATAGTAGTATGGGTGTTGGAACGCACAGTTCGTCTCCTGCTGAATGTTGCTTCAGGTCGGACAGTCCAGCACAGGTGACAGAAAATACTCTATGACAAACTGTGCAGTTTGCCTTGTACTCTTTACCACTGACAGGACTGATCCACTCGTGGTCCATCTGTCACAATCTGTTTTTTAACAGCCTCATTCCTTTTTTTTTTTTGCAGGCGGACTCAAGCTGGAGGTATTCGCTCGCAGTCCAAGTCTCCGTAACCAGGGCAACGATGACGTGGAGTGACAGACAACTCGCCTGTCGTTCAGATTTTTAATACTTCTCCATGATGCCTGTTCTGTAGGACTCTTGGTTTCACTGTGTGCGAAAACGTGGTGCATTTGGGTGCGCACAAAAACACGGGACAAATCACATTCCGTATTGATTCAGTCAGGGACAGCGCATACATCTGCATTCTTTTCCCTTTATTTTTATTGACATGTTTTTATTTTATTTATTCTTATTGACATGTTTGCTTGTTTTTCTGTTCTGTCTTATTTTTTACTATGTTTTAGTGTCTTTTGCTTCAGTGTTTACTTCAATTTTAGCTTTTTGCTTCTGTTTGGCTTCATTGTTTCATCATCATTATTAAAGGTGCTACATAAATAGTTACGGCAAGCTGGAGAGTCCAAAATGGAAGAGAGAGAGAATGAAATAAGCCCACAGAGGTATTGTGACTAACTAGAACTAGCATTTTCTCAGATTTCTAGTTTATTAGCCATTAGCTCACCAGTAGTTAGCTCTGCCAGTAGTCCCAGTGTCTTCAAGCTTAGTTATACAGCGATTTAATACATATTATAGCACTTTCTGGTGTTAAAACATATAATTAGAATCACACTTTAACACCAGACAGAGCTATAAAAATGTCCTTATCTGGTCCCAATCGCCTCATCTGCAGGTCAAAGCCATTTCAGAACATGAGACTCATGAATCCTTCCATTTAAGCCTCTTTCACTCTAAATCTGGTTAGATGGATAAATGAGCAAGCACAATCATTTTCTTCACCTGAACAGGTTTCTCATTTCAATTGCCTTTTGTAATTACCACACCACACACAACTCAATTTAATATTATGATAAAAAAAAAAGAGAGAGAGAGAGAGAGAGAGACAGTGAGTGGAGTAATTATCAAGGGGAGAAATCTGTCACATGGATAATCTCAATATGAAAGTAAAAGATGAATCAATACATCCGTTCTCACACACCATCACTGTGAAAATTTGCTGCGTCATATTATGCATGCTGTTAAATCATTAAAATCTAATTTTCCTGGTTTGCGCTGTCGCTGAAAGACAAGGTAAAACACCCCGGAGTAAATATAATTTCTGCCGCTGGGGCTGGAAACAAGAGGGGAAGATGAATGAGACTTGGAAAGTTTAGGTTGTTTCCAGCTGTGAAGAGTCTTCAAATTTCGTTTGTACTTCACAAGTGATGCATGTGCCTCGTTTCTTTCCTGCCATGAGCGACTTCTCTTTCAAAACATTACATAGACACTTCAGTTGTCATTACGTTCCACAGAAAATACATTAACATAAATTTTTTCCCTTTTTTTTTTGTTTGCTCAAAATAACCTGCTGTATGTGTACGATCCCTGAACCAGCAGACTTCTAGATGAAACCATTAGAATGTAAAGGGGTTCTCAGTAGAACAAACTGGATGGAACGTGAAAGAGTTTTTGGGCAAACTGCCTGAGTGGGTTCTTGTTAGCACCCTTAGAAGGTGGAAGTGTCCTGGATTGTTAGAACTTTTATTTCTAAGAGTGTAAGACTGACATTATTTTGATTAAGGAAAAAATAAACCTGCATGCTAATGATAGAGAATAGTAATTACTGAGCGAGAAAAAAAAAAAATTCAGAGAAATTAATGAACCTGTGCGACAATTTACTGTAAATTATTTCCTGGGTGTTTAATTGTATTTAAAGTAAGTGGAAATGACAAGTTTTGGTAATTAACATGCCTCCTGCAATATCTTGTCTTTCACTTGATGATATTAGTCAGAAAAAGCTCAGTTTTCTGCATATTATTATTTTTTTTCCTCAGGCAGTTCTGACTGTGCCTCTGGTTTACACCTGCTGCTCACACGCTGCGTACTCGAGGGGGGCACAGGTGTGGATTTTCACTCCTGTCGCAACCAGCTCCCGCAAAAATACGCCTTTCCCGTCCCATCACGTGGCAGATTTAAAAGACAAAACAATTCCTGAGTCCTGTCCCATCGCGTTCCCGTCAATCCACAGTCCACACATGTCAATCACTGGTCAGATGCCACCAGAGCAGACAGGAGAGAATTAAGAAAGAATAAATAAGACAACAGAACAACTATTATGACTATTATGTTCAAAATAAAGAAAACAGAGTTCATTCATATTAGAACTGCATATAACCACAAACATGTAAGGTCAACATGCCAAAACTATATATTGTGAGGTCACAGTGGCTGTGACCTTTGACCCCCAAATTCTAATCAATTCATCCTTCAGTCCAAGTGGACATTTGTACAAAATCTGAAGAAATTTCCTCAAGGCGTTCTTGACATACAGTATTGCACTCCCAACTAGAAAATTTCACATGAAATTTGGAGTGTGCCTGATGCTCGCTGCCGACCAGTATCTCCATACCAATATACTAATTATTAATAGAGTAAATGTATCACTGAGGTTGTGTGTGTGTGTGTGTGTGTGTGTGTGTGTGTGTGTGCGTGTGTGTGCGCGCATATGCTTGTATGTGTGTATGTTCACGCTCTGTCGTGCGCATTTGTGTGCATATGGGTGAGTGTGTATCAGAAAAGTCCCCTTACAGATAGAAAGAACAGCTTTTGTGTGGGTGTATATGAGAAGGTGTGTAAGTGAGTGTTTATGGCACAATAATGTTTCAGTTATGTAGAATATTTGAATGTTTGTTAAAAAGCTGACGCCACACTGAATAGCTGACATGAAAATAGAATAATAATATTTGAATTATGCAGGATATTTGAATGTTTGTTAAAAAGCTGAATGAAAGAAAGCTGAACAATGAATGAATGAATGAATGAATGAATGAATTTAACATAAACCAGCTCAAAGTTTGAATTTATTAATAGTTGAAAAAGACTGCAGTCTAAAATGTCCAAGGTGGACACAGAAAGACACAGACAGAGACAGGCAGCGTCAGACAGCTAGATAGACAGTGTTTTCAAACTGTTAATGATCTCAAAGCTTGAGCTGCTTCACATGTAATTGTGTCTGTATGAGGCTTTAACTGCCAAGAACTCAGGTTGGTGAAATAGGCCCTTCCAGTGTTCAAATTTCACTGTGTTGTTACATGCAGGTGATTGGCCAAACTGCAGTTGATTTGGCCAATCACCTGTGGGCAACGGCACAGTGACATTTGAATGACCTAGAAAAAGCAGAAACTGAGCTAAAACTTATTTTCAAACTCCAGCTGTTTAATGAAAAACCATAACTGCTACAGCTACAAAAAGCAGACCGTGAGCGAGAGGACGGGATGCAGATCGCAATGGTGTAAATTTTATTTCTGTGGTGTGAAAAATTAGACCAGTTCCGCGATGGAAAAAACTGGAATCATCTGCTTTCTTCCAGAAATTATGGTCTCAGTTAACATGGGAGTGAATGGGGCAATTGGTTGGACTTGTTGTCCTTTTAGACCACAGCCAGCGAAAACCATTAGTGTGTTTGCTTTGAGGGTCACACCTCTGCGACTAGAACAGCTTTTCCTACAATGTGGTGTACAATTTGTCTATGTGGAGTGAACACTGTAGCCATACGATTAAGTTGAAGAGAAAATTTCTCGATGATTTTAGAGCTGCTCTCCACTCTAGCGATGACATCACCCACTCTAGCTCTAACGATTCCACGCAATACACACCCAGTATAAAGTTTGAAACGGACTGAAAATCTCCCAAAACAAAAACTGAGATTTTGTTAAAACCGTTGTAGTTATGAAAATGCTGTTTCATATGAATAAAGTCGACAGTCTCGTGACCAGTTTAAACTTTGAATGACTTTTCTAAGTATGGCGAAGCCTCATGGCATTATTTTTGAATGTTTTTCTCAAAAATCCCATTCACTTTGAATGAGAAATTTTTCGCACTTTTTTGATGTGCTTTTTGTGTACATGCTCCCAGCAGTGCGGGACTAGATCCGCGCTGAAACTCTGGCGGAAGAAAAATAATAAGAAGATTAAAATTAAAAAGAAGAATAAACATGGCGGATTATATATAGTGTGCCGGCTTGCATATCAGGCACACTGAATAACAGGACTAACATAAGTTCACAGCGACGTCGATTTTTGACCTCTAAAATCTAATCAGTTCATCTCTGAGTCCAAGCGGTCAGTTGAGCCAAGTTTGAAGAAATTCCCTCAAGACGTTCTTGAGCTATCACGTTCACAAAAATCTACGGGCCTCTTCTGTGCACTTGAACCACTTGGAGACAGCTGCATATTTTGTAAAACTAAAAATAAGCTACAGCACAATCAAACTCTCCCACTCTGCAATAAACCACAAAATATGGTTGTTAAAGACAGAAAATAAAAACTTGAAACTGCTATGAAGGAAATCTGTGGGCATTTATGACTTCACACTTCAATGTGGTTGTGTATCATTATGTTCCATTTGGGGCTATATTTAAGTGTTATTTTACCAGCCACTGTTATACTCTTTCTTTCCTCTATGATTTTTGGTATAGGTACAGAAAAACAGACTTGTGACTCGCTCCAGAGAATGAAGTTAGCAAAAATGATATTTTAAAGGAGAAATCTGTAATGTATTTTCTGTAATAAGTCATAAAATGACCATGATATGTCATCAGAGATTAAGGAAACATGCTAAGCTGAACTTCTCTGACAACAACACTCTGACAGTTTCAATTCCAGCCCATAACTTTTGTTATTGTTTGCCCGTTTCACATTAAGTGGAGTTAAAATTAATGCAGAACGTTTCCCCGAATGAGTAAGTGTCTGTTTATGAGTTGTAAGAAATCATTAATAATCTTGTAGAAGGCACAGATGTTTATAACAGTTAAATTCAGCAATATGTTAATGGAGTTTGGCAGGCAGTAAGAATAAACAGCTGATCAAATTACAGTGGAGGACTTGTCATCACTTGCTATTGTTAAATTCGAATGTTGCACTCATCTTGGGCTCCTGAACAGCTTCCTCAAGTCTATGGAGGAGTGGGCAGGGAGAAACAACTTACTCCAACAACGGTATATCAAATAGGATTTCAGCCTATTTAATATACCGTCCATAGCTCCAAATTGTCACATATTGCTCATTTAAGGACAATCCTGCCTGGTTTTTCATGTTTTTGGCCCCTCACTAAAAGCAGTTTTTAAAGGTGCACTTAGAGTCTTGACTGTGTTTTCCCATAGTTCCTTCAGGGCAGCAATTGATTTCCATTCATTTCAGTACAGCATAAAGAACAACTTACAGAAACAGGCCTGAGGTAGCCAATATATCACAGTTAAAACAATGTCTGATTCCAAAGTACATCACTGTTACTTAATAATGCAGTTGGTGGTACTGACTTAAATTTCCTCCCCTGTATTAGCATGCAATGATAATGTAGCTAAAACAGCAAAAACTAAAAATATATTATTTTTACAGTGATGGATCACTTCAAGAAAGTTTCCATGCAAGCTGATTTTGCACTGTTGTGAAATTAATAGCTGCCTAGAAGGAAGGATGTGTACATTCAAAAATCGAACACACCACAGTATGCTTTGGAAAACAGTCAGCAGTAATGCAAGGTGTAATTGATTTGCACTAAATGGGCTAAAACATACAGCGGCACGGCTGTGGTTCATTAGGATAAATTAACTAAAAGAACAAACAAGTGCATTATAGAAAAAAAAAAGCATGAACTTCACTGGAATGCCAATAAAGTGTTATCAATAGATGCTCAGGTGCAAATAGCTTGTCACGATTGCCTGCTGAGTGGGTGCGAGCTAATTACTCGATGTCGAGTTGTAGAGTGGATGGTGGGGTGTCAAATGCTCTTCAGGTGCAAATTTTCACACTGTTGCTATGTGGCATGTGATATTATTGTGTGGTTGCTTGGGGCGATGTGTGAGGGCGGACTATAAATTCCCTCTGTTAGAACTGTGAAAGAATATCTACTTGATCTGTAACCAAAAAATTACAAGTGTATATTCTGTATGTGGGCTGTTTGCAAGGAAATATTTACAGATGCACGGAGACAAATGATGATGAAAACGTTTGTAATGATGAAGGGTCATGACACTGATGTTCTGTGAGTTAGATTATCTGGAAGTAGGTTAAATCTGCAGCTTAACTTGAAACAAATGGTTCATGAAATGCTGTTTTCCAAAACAGTATATGGACAAAAATATGTAGACTTACAATACCTACAGTAAATTGTAATCAGCATGCCCCCAGTTTAAAGAAGCAGCAGGGGTACCAGTGTGTGAAGAAAATTCATATCAGTTTAAATGTACAGCATATTTAGAATCCTTTCAACGCTTTACTTTGCTGTCACACGGCTTTTTCTCATGGTAAACTACTGTTAAATAAGCCAAATACCAGCCTCTCCAAACTAACCAAACTCCATTGGCAAAATCATACATTTTACCTCAGAGAACATGAGGGCTGCTTGTCTACCAATGCCTCACTCAGTGACTACAGTGAATCCAAACTATCAACTTTACAACACCAAAGTCACACAATAAGACAACAACAACTAACAACAACTAATGAAATGGGGCAGCGGTAGAATAGCAAATCCCATGTTCTGCAAGGTAAAATGATTGATTTTGCCTATGGAGTTTGGTTGGTTTGGAGAGAGTTATCCTTTCAGAAAAGGCTGTCTGATGGCAAAGCGAAGCAGTAAAAAAATATTCTAAATACAGTGTACATTTTAACTGGCATTGATTTTTCTAAAGTATGTTTTCCTGCAGCTCCTGTGCACAGCAGTTCATTGCTCAGCTTCTGACACGAGTACTCCTGCTGCTTCTACAAACTGGGGCGTACGAATTACCATCTACCGTAGGTGCCTCATACAACCCCACTTCAATTCATCTAAACAGTCTCTCTAATGCTATGGCATGCAATATTGTTTGTGCTTCCAGCTTTGTGAAGGTCCGTCCCTGTTTCAACATGACCAAACAATGGTTTTCCCACACTGGTGTGGACGGCGTCGACAGGCAGGCACAGGGTCTCGTTCCAAACCAACACTTTTGAAATAAATTGAAACCTCAGTGCAAGACAGGCCTAATCACCCAACATCAGCGCCTGAATTCAGCCATGAATGGGAGCAAATCACTGCAGCCAAGTTTGAAAAATCTTGTGAAAGCCTTCTCAGAAAAGAGGTCAGATGGCAATTTGTGGGGGTGGGTGGGGGGTGGGGATGTAGCATGCACTACATGTTAGTCTAGTCTGCCTGACTCATTGATCCTTTGTCTGACTAAGGTTAGTTAGAAACAGATATTCCACAGTAAAATCCATTGATGAATCCGTGGTGCTGTCCGTGGTGCTGAAACAGCCGATGGATTTGTAACTGTGCTTTTTTTCTCAGTTCTGGCCTTCTGTCAGTTTCATCTTGGATCTATATAGTTATTCTGACTCCTTCATGAGTCAGTACTCTAGTCATGGGTGAATGAAACAAATCAGGTCTATCCCTCCTGAGAATTTAGCAAACTGCCCGCAGAGAAAAGTAGCAGACGGAGATTAATGCTCATGGTATTAGGCGTAATATTTGGGTGTCTACTTATGCATAAATGTTTTCCTGTCCAAAACCTCTCCGAGTTGTATGTCAGAGGACAATGTTAGGGTATTAAAGAAGTACAAGGTACCTGTGCCATGTGACTGCAGGGTCAGGAGATCCAGATGTGATGCAAGTAAAGGTGACTGATTCCTGGTAATCAGCTGTGGCGTTGAAAGACTGCTGGAACACCGACAGGACCGGAGGGACTGCAGACACAAAAGCAGAGCAGAAAATAACACAATCAGACGGGAATGTTGTCATCTGAGAGGCGATAGGATGAATCACTAAAAGCCAAAATGTGACCATATTCTAAAAGAAACTCTGGTCTTTGTGCAGCCACATGATGAAGGCTAACATTTTCAAATGGATTAAATTGGCCTTGCGAGTGGCCTGTAAGCACTCACTGAAAATGCTACTTCTGCTGGTAATCCCACAGGGATTTCAACTAACATTTTGACCCAGCTTTAGTAAAAAACACAAAGGAGCCGAACACAGTGGTGTGGAAGCATAATACTATTGTCTGATTCAGAAATATGCGGCTAAATCCATACAAACAAAGACAAGAAGACATCAAAAACAACAGCACCATCTATGGAAAAACAGCTTTTCCTTTTGTGAATAAACTATTCAACCCTGTCAAGCGCTTGAGCTCCAGCCATTGTTCGTCTCGCTGGGCCAATTTCTGTAGAGTCAAAATTAGAAGTGCTTCAGTGCTGTGATTTGAAAGTTCGTAGCTTGGAAGGTGTGCTTGAGATCTCTCAGTAAACAAGCACAAATTTATAGGTGCGTGCATGCATCTACACACACAACCACTTGATCTCCATGATGAATGTGAAAAAGGGACTCTGCAAGTCCAAAGACGCCTACCACACCACAAGGCTCTATGACAAACTGCTCATTAATTGTGAAAGGGGGTGGGGAAAATGAAATGGTTCGTGAAAAATGAACTCTGTTTAGTCCAATAATGACTCCCACAAGTGCCTAAAACAAACAGGTAATGAGTTGGGGTGCGTGACTAAAGTCTCCCCAGCGTCTGAGGGCAAAAACTGTGGCAGCCAAAAGGTGGGAAATGTTTGTGACCAGACCAACCGGCCACTGAGTATTTTTTCACATATCAGACTGTGTATCTTTCATGTCACTGTTGAATTCTCAATAAAAAACAATCACAAAAGATGCACTTTGACTTGGACAAACTTAATTCATGTTACGTTTAGTCACCTTTGCTGACTTCCTTCCTCAGTCTCTGACGTACCCAACGCATCCAGTTTTTCCCAGAAGTTATAGCAACTAGCTAGCAACGGCTAGCAGGAAATACACCATTACCCATAACAGATTACAGATTTCTCTGCATTTTGGACATTTTAATGCAGAAATGTTACTTACTATAACCTTAAATGTTGTTTTTTTGCCACTAGGAGTCTCTCAATCAGACCAATACCAAAGGACAGACTTTTGTAAGCATATGTAACAGAAATGTTACATATGATACCTTTAGATGTGGTGGTAAATTGATTTAAACATGTTCCTGCAGTGCATAAATACATACGGCGTACATATAAATACATTACGCCTTGCTAATCTTCTACAAACGGCGGTATTGATAAACAGCAGAGGTCTTGATGACGTTATCAAGAGTATATGTTGAGCGCTGTCAGGACCACGCAGCGTGTCCTTGCCATACAATCAGTTGAGGACTGTCATCCTGTCATTCAGAAAAAAAGGAGAGCGGAGGGAGAGCAGGGCCCGGTCTTTTCTGCGTTTGCCTTTGCAGTGACAGGGGAATGACAGCTTTATGGCACAAGCATGTTTATCAGGCTGCTAAGTCCATTTCTCAAGCCTGTACTTACGCTGTATTCCTACTCCCACTATAACTGCTCTGCGGCGGCTCTGTCCAATCTCAGCCCATGATTAAGCATGTTTGCAGCGGCTTATTGGAGCTCTGGAGCACTTACGCCCTCAGTTTCTTTCCAGTGGGTGGGTGAGAGTGGTGATGACTGAAAAACAGGCGAGCGTCAAATAAATGCACCACCTGAACACCTGAAGCGACTGTCGGAACATGCGAGCCAATGGCAACTCAAGAAACAAAAACAATACCACAACACTGATATATAGTGTCAAGTATTTTCATCACAATGGTGCAATAATCCTAAAAAATCTGCAATATTGTCTACATCAGGATGCCCCCATCCTCAAGTCTGGCCAGTGATCACTAGAGAACACTAGAATAATTTTATTTTAAGTAAGCTCCAGAAAAAAAGAAAAGAAGCCTATGAAAGCCAGTTTCTACCGATGAGATGAATATCCTCAAGTCATTATAATAAGAAACTTTCTTGAATGACTGAAAATAATGAGTGGGTATCTCAAAATAATGACTTGCAAAGAATTGCGAAAAATAACGAGAAATACCGATGATTTAGTATCTCTTAATGGCTTAGTGTCTCAAAATAATGACCAAATATCGCACAGTGATGCCTCAGTATTGCCAAATAATGAGAAACCTGAATACAATTATTAAATATCACACAGTTATGCCTTAGTATCTCAAAAATAATGGCTTAATATCACACAATTATAACTTAATATTGCAAAAATAATGACAAACATCAAAATAATGACTTAACATCTCAACATAATGACTTAATATGTCAAAATAATGAGTTAGTACAGAAGAATATGTCAAAATATTATCAAAATATTCATTATTATTCATCATTACATTATTAAAGATAATTAAGTCTCCATTTTGAGAGAGTTTATCATAATTTTGAGATACTAACTCGTGACACTGACGTTTATAAGCTTCAATAGAAGGCCCCTTTCTTGGCAAAGGAAAAATAAGTACGGCCTACAGACCAGCATCAATTAGTCCTCCAGATCCACCTCCTTAATTTGCATAATGACGTCCAATTACTATGGGGACAGAATCAAGATAATCAAGAACGCTTACTGATGTCAGGTATAAATTAGATGTTATTACTCAGATAACATATCTGAACACTGAGATCACATTTCAGCGTAAGTGTAAAATGGTGTAATTATATTTTATTTTCTTGAATGTTACAAGACAGCAGGTTAAAAACAAAAAAAAAACAATAATTGTGAGGCATTTACTGTAAGTTTTTTTTAGTTGTACATGCCCTGGTTTGTAATTAGGTGGAAAAATGCAACAAATCAAACATTTTCCGCAGCTGATTTTAATTGAGGACAAAACCCTCATTCAAACATGGTTTATTTGCTGTAAAACAATTCGGCTATTTAATCTATCCAAGATGAACATCAACATAAAATCCACACATCCCACACAAAGAGCGTGAAAATGAAGGGAAATCACTTCTGAAGACATCTTGAGCTCTGTGTCTGAAAAGCTGGCTATTCTCATCCTGCAAATGAAAACCTACTTAACAGATGTTTGCACTTGAGTTAAATATGTGTTGATGTAACTGGCAGCTGCACAGTGATATTATTCCAGCACCGTTTGCTTTCCTCTGATCATAAAAAAAAGGAAAGAAAAATATGGGTTGCAAGGCGTTAATGGTGTCACTTTGTGGGAAAACAAAGCTGAATTGTTTTATATTCCGAAACTGTAAGCAGACCTCATTTGGTGTGGGAGTTGCTGAGAGTTAATGAATTGAATTTGTCCTCCAAGTGATGTCACCTGGAGGACACTTATTCCATGTAGATCTAAAAACAGCTCCGTAAAAAAAAAAGATGAAAATTAGATATGATACATGGCTTAAAATCTCATTAAAATGCAGCTTTGATGAAACACACTTGTGAAGATGCTGGAGAATAAAAAAAAATGACGTACTTGAATATAATGAATGGGGAATTCTAATCAAAACAAAGCATCATCGCTGATACCTAATGAACCAAACACTGCGGTGTACTGTAGTCTTTCTAAAAAGATCAATTACACTAACGACACCAGTGTGTTCGACTGTGAAAAACTCTGCAGGCTACATCTAAATACCACAGTGTCTGATCTACTCTGAGAAATGAGGGTTTCTTCCTGCAGGCCTGAGGTTCTACCCAGAATGAATGGATTCATCTGTGGAATACAATATGGTTCTTCGTAGAACCCTCTGAACACAAGACAGTTATAGGTGAAACCCTTACAAAATATACCCCGAGATGGGGTCAAGATGAAACCATTACAACACAGAGGGGTTCTCTGTAGAACTTCTCATGAGAGTTCGCAGTGGAACCTTTTTACAGATGGTTGTAGATACGACCCTTTATACGACCCTTTATATTGGGTGGAAGTGGATCCTTTATAAAATGTTCTGCCAAGAACCAAAAAGGGTTCTCCTATGGGATATAAAAGGGTTTTCAGTAGAATCCCCTGATTGGATTCTAGATTAAACCTTTGGAATATTAAATGTTACTTGGTAGAACCCCCTGTTTGACCCCAAGGAAGGTTCTGGATGTAACCCACCCAGAGGGTTCTGGGTGGATCCATTACACCATTGAAGGGTTCTCTGTACAACCTCTCATAGGGCGTTCTTGGGGGGTATCTTTCACAAATTAGCCCCCTGGCTGGGTTATAGATGAAATCACTGGAATGAAAAAGGTTCTTGATAGAATCCTGAAATACAACCCCCAGAGAGGGTTCTGGATGAATCAATTACACCATAGAAGGGTTTTCTGTACAACCTCTCATTGGCGGTTCTGGGGAGAACCTTTCACAGATGGTTCTTTATGCTGGGTTCTAAGTTGAACCCACCAAAGTAGTTCCTTTTCATAAAGGATCCACTTTATAAAAGATTCTCCTATGGATTATAAAAGGGTTCTTGGTAGAAAACCTATGTAGCCCCCTTGGGAGGTGGAGAGGTTCTGGATATATAATCCCCAGAGAGGGTTCTGGGTGGAACCATTACACCATAGAAGGGTTCTCATAGGGGATTCTTCTTAGAACAACCTTTAAAAGATGGTTCTAGGCATAACCCTTTATGTTGGGTTCAAGGTAGAACCCTCTGAAATAGTTCCAAGTGGATCCTTTATAAAAAGGCTCTACCGGGAACCAAAATAGATGGGTTCTATGTAGAACCCCCAGGGGGTTTTAGATGAAGCTAATGGAATATAAAAGAGTTCTTGAGAAAATAACTCTATATGGATCTGGCTTCACATTTATTTCTTACAGTGTATCTGTTCTTTCATGACGTCTCCTTATCATGTAGTTGCTACTGTGCACTGAAAACTGAATGAATTTCTCAGTTTTTGTGAATAAAATCAACTCACAATGGGAACTGCAGGCCTGAACAAGACACACATCAAGGTGCAGAAAGCTTTTCAGGGATAAAAATGGCCTAAGCAATAATCAAACACCATGAGTCCTTTCCAATAGTCCTGACTCGGCGAGTGAGAGGAGCAAGCATCTGCCTGACATGATAACCATTGATTTCCACGCCAATAGATCTCCATTCTCCAGTGTCCCTCTCTTCCCATGCTATGCAATACACTCCCACTCCAGTGAGCCTTGTTGAAACAGGCCTGTTAATGAGACACACTGCCAAGCAGAAAGACTTCAAAAGAGCAAATCAGCAACAGGGTTTTAAGCGTCCAAAAAGAATCTGGCAAGCTTTATGAATTCTTCATGTAGTAGTCATATTCTTGAAACTTCAGAGGCTCTGAGGAGATAATGTGAGGTTTACGGACATCCCCACAAGCATGAGTCCACACTGCAAAACATATTTTTAAGATACAAACTCGACCGGACTGATTTAAATGCATCCTCGTGGAGCTGAAGGACTTGTCTCTTTTTTTTCTGTTGAGCGCTAATGGGGCTTCAACTGAGTGAGGATCGCCCGTGTTTAGAAGTCGTGAAATGTTCTTGGTAAATGTCAGAACCATGTTACACCTACTAGAAATTCAGCGAGTGAATGTTTTGAGACAAGACCTTTGCTGGAGTGCTTATTAGGGATTTGTTTTGCCTTCTGGATTAGCACACAAGCTGGAATGAAACCAGGCCTGATGTATAATTGGGAATGTAATGTAACAGAGAAGACCGTATTCATATTCTCCTCTTGAACACCCAGCGGTTATGATTGATGTCACTGCAAAATAATTTAGGAAATCTTGAAGGACACAGCCAGTAGTTTCCACTGACAGCTGAAAAGGGGAAAATTGTGGGTCTAGCCTGTGAGTGAGTGAACCAACAATTAAGTGGATGTGTCTAGGAAGGATACAGCGGGAAATCAGGAAGTTATTTCCATTTTGCATCGCCATCAGTTGCCATAGAAACACTACTATGACGACTGTGGCCTGCGGGTCATCAAAAAGGAGAGCAGAGAGACGTTTGATACTCATAAAAGGGAAAACATTAGGCTCTATTGAAGGGAGCAAAATGGAAGAGCTGGCAGATGCCACAGATATGAGTTATGATCTTTTTAATCGTTCCAAACTGATTTGCATTAAAGCAGCAGTTTGACTTTTTGGGAAATACTTGTTTACTTGCCGGGAGTTAGATGAGAAGATCAATACCGCTCTTGTGCCTGTACGGTAAATATGTTGGTGGAGCCAGCAGCCGGTTAGCTTAGCTTAGCCTACAGGCGGTAAATGGGTGTAACAGCTCTCCTGGCTCTTTCCAAATCCACCTACCGGCACCCTTCAAGCGTGATTACAACTTCATACCTCATTTGATTAATGTGAACAAAAAACGGCACACAGAGTGTTGCAAGAATGAGTCATAAAACCTGCACATATCCAAACACCCAATGTGCCCAAGGTCCTATGTTTGCACGGTCCTATGTTCCCAAGATTCTATGTTCCCAAAGTCCTATGTGGCAAGGTCATATGCTCCCCAGATTTATAAGGTACATAATGGTGACATAACAAAAGGTCACATGTCCAAGGTCCTTTGTCTGAAGGGTCCTATGCTCCCAAGATCTTATGATCACAAGGTCGAATATTCCTTGGATCATATGTTCCCCAGATCCTATTCCACATAATCATATTTTGGGGTATAGGACAAAGGGTCTTTTGTCTTTAAGGTCTTATGCTCCTAAGGTCCTTTGTTCTCAGGGTCCTATGTTCTAGTATATAATGGATGATTATAAAATTAGGGGTCAGCATATAACACCTTGGGAACTTAGAACCTTGCAAACACTGGAAACAGGGGATAGAGGAATATGACTCTATCCAAAACAACTGCTCCTCAGGATGAAAAATTTGTTTGTCTGCCTGAAATACGTCTTATTTTGCAGGATTCCGCTCAGTGTTCGGGGATGAAGAATTACCGCATGTCATGACAAGAAGGACAAACATGTCCACGATGAACTGGACTAACAGAGAGGGAGAGTAGGGAGCTCTGACTGTTGTGATACTGCCCTGTAAGTTTAAAAGCTTATTGAAAGCATGCAAAGAGCAAATTACCTGTGTAATTTACCTAATCATGTCATGACTGATTAGAAAACACTTCTTCCAAATCTTTGTTTTTCAGCTTATTCCTCCTAACCATGTTTACATACAGCGGATTAAAGGCTAACACAACTCCTCTTTGTTAACTTTTGAGATCACCCTCTGAAATGCTCTGCACCCTTCCACACACTGAGCTGTTTTTGCCTTCAGGTTGATTAGCCATTCAGTGGGTGGCCCCACTTCCTTGATACGCCATCATCCTCATCTACGGTCCGCTTTGATGATACACTGGAGACTGGGAGCTGCAGCGGGTCAGCAGAGCTTCATTCGCCGCATGCTTATGGGCAAGACACCACTCTTTTATCAACTGACCCATGAATATTTATGAATTCACATACGAGGGGGGTGAAAGAAAGTATACAGTAAGCTATTTCGGCCCGGGCCTTTAGACAAAAAATTGTTCTGCATGACTGGTTAAAGAAATGTCTGTTAACACATTGCTGAAGTAGTCAGAACTGACACTTTTTCCTGACACGCTGCGTCAAAAGAACAGCGTGACATTCTGCATCGTTGCTGCAAGCTGAATAGAAATTTGTCTCACACCCAGTTGTAGTTTACAATAAAATTTAGTGAAAATGAATGGAAAAATCTTGTCTTTCATATTTAGGGATACATAAAAACAAATTAAAAGACATCAGACACTAAATGTGGCTCGATCATCGGAAAGTATAAGCTGTCCCACACAGGCAAAAGCTGAAAACTTTCCTGATTGTCTCCCTTTTCCTTGACAGCGTCATTCAACAAGACTCTTCTGCTAATTGAGTCCTTAAAATAAAGTTGGCTGAGTGCCTCGAGGTTGTCCTGAGGGCTTCTTAAGCCCTTTTCAGAGATGGAATACTTAACATCGCCGGCTTCATCTATCTGTTAAATTAAGGGCCTTATGTCATTCAGACACCGGTGTCTGTTACGTGTAACTCTTACTTAACCCCTGTTCTGCTGCATATTCATTCATATGAATTGGAAATTCTATGAGGGAGTGTTGATCAGCGCTCTTAATAAGGCAAATGATACATGTGTTTAATCAGGACTGTCTGGCCAAGAAGCAAGTGCGACAAAACATACTTTAGCAGACTGCTGTTCATTTCCTGTATCCAACTGACAGTCAGTGTTTCTTTTTAAGCACGATCATGATCGTCTTCTATCTTCAGCCACTTGCTTATCATTGTTATCATTACGATGAAGCATTGTGGCATCATAAAACAAATGTATCTGACAGCTCTTAACGTCGATATTCAGTATTCAATATTGCGTTGTCAATATGACTTTCGATAAAAAATAAATATTGAAGTGTGCACGTTTCCTGTCACAATGATTATGAAAATATGATTTATCGGTCGGCACTAAAGGGGTCACAAGCCAAAAAAGTTGATAACCACTATTCTAAGATGGACCAGAGTGATCACATGTCGAATTTGGGCCATCGAAGCAGCACATAATAAGATACGGCAAAGAAAAAATAATGGCAGCAAACTGTATCAAGAGTCCAAGAAGCAGTCCAGGATGATTTGTGCAGGAAAAGTGTCCAGATTCATCTCCCTCCCTGTTGGCTGTTACTGTGTGGACAAGAATCGATGTCCATCCTGACTTTGGCACAAAAGAGAGCTTGAAGTGCTGAAAGCTGGACCTCAGGAGATGAGGAGGAGAAGATGCCCTGTAGCTGCATCTGTTTAGTCTTTATCCTTTCTTCTACATTCTTCCTCCAGGGGTCTTCAGGCAGAAAAAAAAGGCCATATCTGGCTGCTTTATATCAGCTTGTTTATCTTACCTCAATGCCACGTCCCCAGGCACGGCAGCACAGAACAGTTCACTGTCCACAGCTGATTGATAAAACATGTAGCGCTGTCTCTTGCACTCATTGACATATCTGAGCCTCCTAGCAATCTACTCTATCTCTATCTGCTGCTGTTCAGGGCCTCTGTGTTGTTCGACCAGCCCTGGTAGTTGTCAATACCGTATATTCTCAAGTAACCCTGTTGGATTCCCCCACGATTGCAAGCTATAGACGGGGAATAATTCTTGTGAAATCTCCAAGTAAGAAGAGACTGATACCTGTAGCCTCAGAGCAGGGAATGGAAATGCTGTGCACGGGGTTGCTTAGGTGAATGGTTGAGCTAATTTATAGCACATTTTATGACCTTTGACCTGAAATGCCACTAAAAATAGAAAGAACACATGGCATTCCGACAGGTTTTTCCAAATGTGGACATTTGGTTATTGCATCTGTAAGTTATGAAGCCCTGATCTGTTGAGAAGACAGTCCGCTTGGCACCTCCGCCACCTTGTTTTCTCACAACTTACTTCACATATTGACAAAAAACTCTAGAAAAGAAAAGAGCAGGTTGTAGTTGAAGTCTGAGCATTACAACAAGGAGCTGAGTGGAAGAAAAAAAACATATTGTGGCTTTCTGCTGACAGAAGTAGACAGCTTATATTTGCCTGCTCCATGACAGTAACTGGCATTTAAGTAAGTGTCCTTTCCATCTCTGTCACCTTCAGAGGAGCTCTTTTTTATGCCATAAACTTGGCGAAAAGTTTTTTTTTCAGACCACAGGACGACTGCTGACCTTGGAGAAAACACCTCTTTGATTTTGTAGGAGTCAAAACTTTTCAGTGCAACAAGCTGTAAACACACAGCTGCCTATTTACATATCCAGCAGACACAGAACTATATTAGCATTAATCTGGAGGTTTGCTTCAAGCTACCTGATGCATTTAAGTCAAATATACATCTCCTTCAGCTCTGTTCTGGTCTCATTTTACATTTATGTTGTTTTCAGTTTCTTGTAATTCATTACTTCTCTTGTAAATTTCAAGCAATAGAGGAGGATGTAATTGATAGGATAGGATAGACTACAGAATTTTTATTAGGTTAGTGAATGGAATATTTAGTATGGAGGCCAGAAACTGACAAATTTAAAATAAATAAATGCCCTATTTATTTACTCCCCCATTTAATTTTCCAATTTGTTTATTAATGTATGTATTTATTGTAAATTTATTTTGTTATTTTTGTATTATTTACCCCACTTGCATTTCCCCCCATTTATTTTCATAAATGTATTTATTTCTGTATTTGCTTTACACATTTCTTTATGTATCTCCATCTGCTTTTTACCTTTTAAAAAAATATATTTTCCATTTACCCTTGACTTTTTAAAGGTATTTCCATTTGCTTTATACATTTCTTTATGTATTTTGTGTTGAATAAATAGGCGATAAATAAATTGGATAATTAAACAGGGGAAGTAAATCAATATGACTTATTAATCTATTTATTGAGTCATGTATTTATTTCTTTATTTTTGATCTTGGCTTTGGTTCTCCATAGTTTTCAAGAATAAGACTGGTGTAAAATAAAATGTATAATCGGGTGTGTTACCTCATGCATCGCTTTTCCTGTTCTGTTTCATTTATATATGCAAAGGCGTTGTGTACCTGGAGTCATTTCAACCGGGACACTCAAACCTGGTACTCAAACAGTTATTTTCAATTGATGATAATGAAAATATACTCATGAATAGAATATTTATTTGTTTTTCTGCTAATAAATCCCCGTAAATCTTGGACTTTTACGAAAAAACTGGTAACAACATAGAGAAATCAGAGAGAAGAACAGCACATTTTTAATGCTGAGAAGGAAAAAGAAGACAAAAGTGCACGAACTCTTATAACAGATGTCCCTGGGCCTGGTGGCACCAGATTGGACAAACTCATTAGTTTCATTAAGCCTTAGTTTCCTCTCAGTACTTTTTATATTTCATGTGGACCAAATGGTGTTTCCATGAATCAGACTTTGTCTCCCTTCAGGCTCAGCTCAGGGCGCGTCTGAACGTGGGGATCGACAGACTGGATCTCCTCGAGGTGAAGCGAAGTTCACTTTAAAGTGACTCCCTCAGGGGCGTGGCTCCCTCAGAGAGAGCGTGCACTCCTCAGGACGCTCTGCAAAGCGCTCCGCAGCCTGTCCCATCTCAGCGCCACATGGCGAGTGTCATGTCGCTGCAATAATAGGTCGTGCCTCATTGAGCAGGCTTATTGGATCTTCCTCAGAAGTGAGCTAAGTGGTGTGCTAAATTGAATGCAATTCATAGTTTTTGGGCGGAGGGCCGCTCTGCTATTACATTAGGTGAGAAAGAATTACATAGGCAGAGACAATATTGCAGCTGCTCAAGCGTTACAGGACGCTGGTGGCCACAGTGAAATCACATTTCAATCACTGCAGCGGTCTCAGGTGACTCGCTGTAAATGAGGACAAATGAGAAAATTAAAATGACATCCTTCAATTTTTGGGCCACAGAGCCCAAAGCCAACGCTAATTGAAATTTTCAATCACACTAAAGAATAAAAAAAAAATAATAAAAAAACTCGTGCCAACAGTAGCAGAGTGTTATACTGTACAGTAAGTGTGCCAATGATGAACTTATCCGAGTCAGTGGAGCCAGATCTGTCAAAACTGACGTCTCTGTTCTGACACGACAGCCGAAGGTCCGCGCGTTCGACCTGAACATCCAGATCAGCTCCTGCACACCAGTGGGTGCTGCGTTCAGAACCACTGACTTCACTCTGCAGATGATCAAAAACTCTGTACAAGAGCAGCGTAACAAGCTCTGAGACGGGTCAACTTCATGTTATAGGAGCCCAGTAACAAGCTCGACAACAACTGTGAGCGACAATCAACAAGCTGACATCTCACATCATGAGGTTATCACACTCGACGTGTCTTCAGATGTGTTTTTTTTCACCCCGGAGAAAAATAAATATGCAAAGTATATTAAATTTTGGCATACTTGAGTGTACTTGCAGTCAGACTAATCATCAGTACACTTCCAAGTGTGTTAATGAATAATTAACTTGAAGTTTGCTATTTTGGACCAACTAATTTTGTACATTTCAGTTGGAATTAAATTGTAGAAAATCACGATTTTCCATATATTTAGTGAACCTTTATGTGCTCAACTGACACAGCTTTGAGTGTACTGAGTAGACTTAAAGTATATGTCTGTCTATGTACTTTGACACATGCTTGATTAGTTAAATTTAAGCTTGTTAGTGCTTCTTTTTTTAAGTACAGTGATGCACGACGTTAAATAACCTCATATTGAAGTCTACTTTCTATAAGCATACTTCAATACATTTTGCATTTGAAAATTAGTACACTTTTTAAAAGTACAGCTTACAATAGACTTACTAATAAGCATACTTCTAGTAAGTACGAACACTGAAATACCACTTTAAGTATTGCAGAATTAATATGTGTATGGTGTAATATACATTAAGCAGGTCCCCGACACCAAACAGAGGGTCTTGAATGCTGTTACTGACCAATCAGAATCATGCATTTAACAAAGCCATGTATTAAGTACATTCAGTATAGATATATATATGATGTTGAACTTCAAGACATCCACTTTTAAAAGTACACTTTTAATTAAGCCAAAAACTATACTTGTAATAACTTTTTGTATTCTTAAATTATATTTCTAATACACTAAAACATATTGCATAATATTTCTCTGGGCTGAGCCAACATGCGCAACAGCATCACCCCGACACCGTTTGACCTGAATCTAAGGAACCTTAATTAGTATCATTAGTAACACTTGTGTTTACCACCCTGCTTCCAAAAAGCATGATCATGCCAGAATGGCTGCTGTGAAAAAAAAAGGTCTGTTTGTTTAGAAGAAAACACAGGTTTCCTCATAATTAACAAATTATTGCCAATTAATACGAGCTTAACAATGTGATAATTTTATTTTGCTGTCATCAAGGAGGCAGAGCTGCTCTTTCCCTGCTCTGTTATTGCACTTTTAACCTTCAGCGCCTGCACACTTGTAGACTCCAGAAAAGAAAAATAATGAGTGATGTTTAGCAGCAACAACAAAAAAAAGTGTGTAAGCAGAAGAAACTGAATCCCTAATGCATGCTAATCTGTTGACACTGTGTGAAGAGTGAGAGAACGTTTCTGCACGGCTTCCTTTAAAGCTGCGCATGCTGAAGACGACCAGCTCGTGTTTTTTGGAGTTTTTGAGATGTCTGCTGATAATGGCTTGGAAACAAGATTGTTTACTGGGCTATGTCACTCTAAGAGGATTATAGGTTCACAACAAAAACAATCCCGCAGCTGCTTTACAAAGGTTCAGTGCAATTTTAAGCTATTCTATTATGACTTTTTGGAACTTTATTCCTGTGCGTTTTGAGCCTTTATAAGAACAAGATCTCAACAAGACAAGCACAGACTGTAGAGGCATGAAGACGGGGAACGTCAGCACCATGAAATCCAAAGTTAGAGACAAACAGTAGAACCAAGGTGAGACATACTGAACATATGGTAACCCCTCTACAGTTGACTGTAATAGGCTGAGACACATATAAGATGCATTAATATACATATATACAGATAGTCTGCCTGGAACAATTCATGTCTGGCTGATGTTTTCCTCTGATATTAAAATCCCTAAAAAAAAATCTAATCCTTCTGCATCATTATAAAGTCGATGAACACAATCTATGAATCTATGAATATGCAAATGTTGTAATTTCTAAAGTCTTCCTGCTGGACACAAGATGTCTCCTATGTCACTTTTAACTCCATTCTCTACATCAGACTTGTATAAGTTGCAAATTGAACCAGGGTTGACTTCCAAACGAGGTGTGATGTCACAAATCATGCTCTTAGGCCCCGCCCCTTAAAAAAAAAAAATCAGATTTTCAATGAGCAAAGTGAAACTTTCCACTTTCAGCAGATAAATGTGAAAACAGCTCTGTAGTGTTGAAATCTGCGCATACACCATTTTGTACAGTGAAGCTCAAACATCCATCAGTAGGAACAAAATACAATTTAAAAAATAATCATTTTGAGTGGAGGGGGACTTTAAGATCTTTAGTCATGTTTGTGAACCAAAAATTTCCAAAATCCCTATAAGAGATAGAAGAGAGGCTTTAGAGAGTCTAACTTCTGACTCTAACTCACATCAAAGTTTTTTTTTTTGTAGGAAAACATTGACTTTTAGTGCCCATTGCATGACACTTGAACCTGAACACAAGAAAATTTCCCTGTTAAGATCAGTTCACTAGTTCTGTAATGACCTTTTCTGCAGCTCTGCAGTTTTCAGGGTCATTTGCGGCTTATGAAGGACTCGGAAACTTCAAATTAATATTAGAAAGTCTGTGCTACAACAGTGCAGCTGAAAAGCAAAGGTTTGCCAGCATGCCCAGAGGAGCTATGAAGGTAAGAGGGAAGAATATGAGCCCATGCAGAGCCCGTACCAGCAGACAGCCTCGAGATCTTCTCTGAATACGAACCTCTGCCATCAGGTAGAAGACACCGTGTGCCAAAGTGCAAACCGCTTGAAGCCTTTGTTTGTTCCAGCCTCCATGAAGCTGCTGAACTCTAACGCTGAAGAGCAATAAATCAGTGGGTTTCAAACTTTTTGTGCTCGAGAAGCACCAACGGGGAAAGCCAAAATCTCAAGGCACGCCTGTATTCATGTCCACGCAAACTAGCCTCTTGGATACAATATCACAATCATTATTTATTCTGAGAACAAAAATCCTTCCACTAATCTTAACCAATGTAACAAAAGAAGGCAAAAAGTATGAATTCTCACCATCTGTCAACTATTCCAAAAGCCAAAAGCTAATTTGTTTAAAGCTTTTATAATAATGTGTGGGCCTCACAAAATCCAGCAGCAAAGCAGGACTTGCTGACAGAGCGATGTGCAACACTTTAACATTTAGCCATAAAATCTAAAGCAAGAGAGAAGGTTGGAGTTGAGTCGAGACACGCTGTACATATGGCAGCCATTGTGTTTGATTGTAATCAGCTGAAAGACCTGTAGATAAAGCATGAAACATACCCCAGGCTTCAATTTCATGTCATCTCTGTGAAACTAATTTCCCCAAAATCCCTACCAAGTGGAGAAATTACAAGAAAAACATGATTTTTTTAGTGGCCATCAGGAGGCCAATTCTGCACAGGCTGCATGAAAGGGAAGTCAACATGTTTCAAAATCAGTTTGCTCGTATGATGTCTTCAGCAGCACCGCAGGTTTCAGGGTTTGCACACAGAAATCTGAACATTGGCAAAATCCAGGTTCAGAATTCTTGTTAAGGATTTAACAGAGAGAATTTTAGATATCTCTTTTAATCACTCCATATACCTGGAAAAAAAAAAGCTACAAAAAAATCTATTTTCACCATGTTTTTAAAAGTAAAAAAATTACATAAATCAGGCGATGAATGATACATGAACAAACCCCTCTGTAACAACCTTCAGAATATAGACAGAAATAAAACTGGAGCGTTTGGTGTCTGTAAGTGCCTCTGAAGTGGAGATTTCTGGCCTCGAGTGTGGGATAAAACTCATGTTGAGAAAACAACCTTTAAAGGTATGTTACTGTAAAATTCGCTACAGGTGAATCAGGTCAAAAAAAAAAAAAATTAAATTATAGATATCATGATAAAACTTCCCAAGTTGATAACTTATATTGAGACAGTTAGTTTCTGTATTACAGGTTTTCTGAAATGTTGTGTTGAAATATGCAAATGAGGCATTATCTAATAAAATATTCAAAATGTCTCTTTTTATCACTCCATATACAAGAAAAAACTGTAAACAGCCATGAAAGACATGAATTACGATTATTTTTTGTGTTGAAGTTTTATGTTTGAAATGATGGATTTTCTAATGCTGACTTTTGGTGAACTAGAATGTTTTTTTTTGTCAGAAAAAAGTCTCAAAGAAGATATTTTATGGAAGCAAAACAGACCAAAGATGTTTATACTGGTAGTGTTTTGCTTGAGGGGCTTGAAGACTTGAAATTAATGACAGAAAAACTGTACTTACCAACTATGGTTGTGGAGTCTGACTGGATAAAAGTTTGGATATTTTCCCCCCTGAACTTGCTTTTGAACACAGATTTTGGAATAACTGGAGTCTCTAAAAGCGTAACTCACCGTTGACGACCACGGCGATGTCCACAAAATCGATCTCTCCGCGGGCCTCGACGCTGGCCTCGCAGCGGTACACGCCCTCGTCAGCCTTGGTCACCTGATGGATCTGTAGGTTGTTGTTTGCCAGCACCTGGAATCTGCCTTCACAGCAACGGGCGAAGAAGAAGAAGAAGAAGAAGAGGAGGAGGAGGAGGAAGAAGACAGACGGATAGACGGAGGAAACGACAGAAGAACAACAGCGTATGATAGAGAGAGAAGCAAGATAAGAAAGTTAGGAAAACAGCAGAGGAAAATTGCCATCTCCATTCTTCAGTAGCTCGACTGTCAATCTTCACTTCGGCACATTTACCTGATAAAGTCCACACAGATAAACACTCGCGCAATTACAGTTCCAAATAGTCTCCATGCTCTCTCATTGTGGCCAGGAGTGATGAGGCCCCTATCTCATTTCTCTCAAGCAAAGATATTTATATCCATGCATCGTAATTAGACTGAAATGATTAAAAAAAAAAACCTTCTTCTTCTCCATGTTTCATCATCACCGTGGCACCGAAGATTTGAATTTCAATTAAAAAAACGTGACAGATTCGAGGGGTCACTCTTTCTAATCAGTGTTCAGGCATGCATTTTGTCTGGAAGGAGGATGGGGAAGTGGTGTAGAGAGTTGTAAATCAGGGAGGAGGAGGAGGAGGAGGAGGAGGAGGAGGAGGAGAGGAGGAGGAGAGGAGGAAATAATGAATCCTACTCAAATGGTTCCTACTACTGCACCTGCCTTCTGTCAGAAAATAATATTACTCAAAGTGAATCTGTCCTCTGAGTGCTTCTCTGCCTCTGTCTGTCTTTTTTAGACAATTAAGTGGACCACCCTCCTGATACTTCACACCATTAAAGGGATAGTTTGGATTATTTGAAGTGAGGTGGTTATTCACGGTCAGCGTATTACCCACAGTAGATGGCGGCTGGCACGCCCCCAGTTTGAAGACGGAGCAGGAGTCTCATCAACAAGGATCAGCAACAAAAAAAGGAATTTTAGCCAAGTAAAAAATTAGTTATCACTTCAAGTGTATGCTATATTTAGAATATTTTCACCGCTTTACCATGCTGTTATGTAAGCCAAAAATTGCTCTGTGTCC